>BHFT01024894.1:0-24532 GCA_004320025.1 Laticauda laticaudata | reverse complement strand
TGGGGGGGGGGGGGTTGTGAATACATAATTTTTTCTCTTTTTAATTCCATAACCTCTTCAGAGCAGTTAAAATTATGTAAAAAAAACTCATTAACTTTGACGAGATATTGATGATGCCAAGCAGTTAATTATAAGCCAGCTGGTGTTGTGGCAAAAATTAAAAAAGTTAGACATTAAAAGTTTTCTTTAAAAAAAAAAAAGTAAAAATCAATATTATTTCTTTTGGTAAGCAGAAACAAGTGTACTGTACTTTAATCCTACTGTGTCTTGAGAATATATTTAATACCAATTTTTTTCCACTGAGTCCCCTCACCCATCACTGAAGGGAACTATTAAAACATGTGAATAATTAACTTAGTCCATTAGAATAATCACTTGGGATGAGGTTGAGAGCAAAGGTCAAAACAATAGCTGTGCAACTAAATTTTTGAATGCTGATAGTATTTTTTCACATTAGATTTTTAAAATCTCACTCAGTTCCATTGTTGTTTCATGAAGAAGGCCACTTCTTATGACTATATTTTTAATATATAACATGCATTCTTTTCAAATGTTAAATCAGTCTGTAGTGAATGAATGTGGTGCATCCATCAACCAAAAACAATCCCTTACAGATTTTATGAGGTTTTTCAACAACTAACAAAACAAGGATCTCAGACATCAGACTGAAACAAATCGAGGAATTAATATGAATAAATATTAGGATGAAGGTTTATAGACAACAAATTTGTTAAATAAAAGGGACTGAGATTTCTACTATCGTTTCCTTCAGGATAATCTCATGAAAATGGTTTTAAAAATCTAACCTAAAATTTTAAAGTTCCAAATGTTACACTGACTTTATTGATTTCATTCCAGATATTGAACTTTTTCAACATATGCAAATATATACATCTTATTAAGAATTATAATCCATATATTAAATATAAGGCAAAATAAAAAATACAATTAGAATATTTATTTCATAGATATACCTCTATGAATCTCTATATATCCAAAAAATGTTTCGTTGCATGATCTTAAAACATGGAGAAAACATTGTACTGGACTATATAAAACTGATAGCAAGATAAAACTTTACAGAAAAGAAAAAAGTGACAAAAAATTTTAAAAAGGGAAAGAGAGAGCATTAAAACTTTTTTGATCAACAAGTAAGTTCATATATTAGGATATATCATTAAACAGAAAATGACATCTTAATTTGATTATAGTGACTTTAGAAAATTAAGCATACCTAACTGAGAAATATGTTACTATAACACAGTATATATCAACTTGAAATATAGAAAAGCAGTTTTTGACATCATATCCATGGGTCTCAGAGAAACTGTAGTTTCAAAAGACAACATTACTGATAAGGACATTAAGACAAAAGAATTAATAAAGATTTAAAAAAGAATATATGAAATTGCAAAAATGCAAATAAAAAGACTCCATAAATATAAATACTGAGAACCACTAAAAAGTGGTTTGGGCAAGAATGATAAAGATGATCAATGCAGTTATGGCAGTTCCATATCACATTGATGCTGTGATAGTCTTTGTGGAGGGAAAATGTCATATAATTGCAGCCATTTCTAATTAAAAGAGAACAAATGTTTATATTTGTTTTTGTCTTCAAGCCCAAATTGACTCAAGACAGATATTGTAATTGATATACTTCATAATATTCTTGAAAGTGAGAAGGTGTGAATGCTAATGCTCTGCAATGTCCAATTATTGTCAAATAAAACACGTCTTCAAATCTAACACAAATGCTTGTACCTGCTTTCAAATAATTGTTGTTGGAGTCAGGATATCAAGACAGGAGATACTAAAAGTATGTATCTCCAAATAAAACCATCACCAAACAAAAACATATGAATCTTGGAAATCAAGGACCTAAATAATTACTATATATATAAATCAAAGTGTACTTCTTTTGATTTTTACTAAGTGAAAAAATAGATAAAAGTAAACCATTTCCAAATAGATTGTGACAAAAACCTATTTATCATTGATCATTTCTCAATACTGATCATTTCTCATACAGCAAACTATTTTGTGGAATATACATCATCTTCATTGCTCAACCAAAGGAACTACAAGTAATATTACAAGTAATGTTACTACTGATTTCCTCTACTATACTTCAAAAGATATCTCCAACTCTCAGAAATAGTTATAGGAGCTGCTGAGAAGAAGCTCTTCCATTTTTCCATTGGTGATACACTACAGCTGGATACTTTGCATAAAATATTTATTAGTGTAAATATAGTTAGTCCATAATAATGGCCCATGTCAACCAGGCAGGGAGAACAACCAATCTTATGTCATGTGCATCAGATGATAGCACGCAAACACTAACAGCAACATAGATATATTTGTCAAAAAAAACCAAAAACCCATTGATACCTTACCTAAGATGTTATTGTTAAGCAGGGTAATATTCTATGATCCCATTGGGATCATAGTAGCTATCAGAGGAGTCTTATTTGAATAATATAATAGAAAATCTGGAGCAAATAATATGGCAATTATTATAACTCAATAACAGTAGAAACAGAATAAAAAAATCTATTTTCACTTTTATGCATTTCCAAGTCTATTAATCATGTTGCTTCTAGGTATGACCCCATATCCATCGGTATTCAACTAAAGCAAGAAATATTTCAAATTTGGGCAAAAAAAGTTGTTTGATCCTCCTGCCAAACAGAATAAAGTAAAATGAAAGTCCAGATGCTTGGCACACATGACAAATGAATTAATTTTATACATGTAAATCCACCCCTTCAATTCTGAACTGTATTTCACTTTGTGGCATACCTGAAATTTTGAAATTTCTTTATTGAAGACACTCACAAAATATCTTTTTGGAAGGCAAGAATGGTCTTAAGATTAACCTGAATACATTAAGTCCAATTGCCTCACTTGAGCATTCCAAGATACTTTCTTCTATAAATCTTAACTTATTTTTTGTTATCTGAGCAAACAAGGCACAAGGCTGAATCCTTTAGCATACTTATTTTCTGGGTTTAGGTAGCATAATAGAAGCACTTAGGGTGTTCTGTATGCAAATAACCGGCTTCAAATAATACATTCTGATTGGATACTTAGAACGAAAAGGAATTGGTTCCTTTTGAACCAATCCCTGCAGCCGCGGGAAGGCGGCAAAATCAAACAATTGTCATTGGCTGCAAGCCGGCCGGGAAAAATGTATAAAAGACCGGCGCGGCTTGAGCCAATGTTCCTGTTCTACATCCTGGCTTAAAATAAAGACTTTGCTGTTGGAACCCGGTCTACCTCATGTTTTTCCGGACAAAACATAGGGGAATAAAGATTTTATTTTAGGCTTGTACTTTAATGTATGTGCTTTTTCAATGAGAAAAAATAAAATCTGAAATAGTTAATAGATATGACAGGGAAACTTGTGGAGATTATTCCAAAATGTTCTAATTGAAGTTAGATTCATTTGTCAAATGTTGGGTTCCATTTACCCTTTCTCAGAACTTCTACACTGCTTTCCTAGAACCAACGCAGAAAACAATCATATTGATGAGAAAATTCTGAAAATTTTAGTGCTAACATGTTTTTTTATCAGCCTGGTTGATTTTGGTTTTTCCAACTTATAAATGTTCTGATGACCTGACAGTTGATAAGTAATTGTAATTCTAATACAGGCATTCTGTTGAAGGGGTCATAAATGCATTAACAGTGTCAGGAAGTCAGAACAGAAAGCGAGAACATTTCCACTGCTAATGTAGAATATGTTATTTACTGGATGAAGTTTCTATCGAACAGAATTTTTTCTCTTGTTCTTCTAGCTCCCTTCTTTATTGCCTGTGCTAGATATTGTAAAAAAAAACATTACACCTGCACACTCAGAGACTTCAGTTTTTGTAACCTTCAGCCTATTTGAAGATATGCTGTCAGTTTCTTGAAGTATGGAGGGATTTGGTGGGAAAACAACAACAAAAAATCCAAAATGATCGACTGACTGATTCCAATAGCAGGAAACGTTGATGAAATCAGTTATAACCTCACCCCATATTGGGTAGAAATGTCAAATTTTGAAAAGTTTCTCACTTATGGGAAAGGGGAAAGAGAGTAATCATGACAGGCTGCAACATTTGATCTATATATCAATTTTATTAATTTTATTTTTTTTAATTGCAAAAAAAATCCCACTTGTTAATGCTTCAAAATTTAGTATTTCCTAGACAATGATCACCACTATATTATCTTAAGGGAGCATTTTATTCTATTATTTTGTTCATTCTAGTATATGCACTTGACATTATAAAACAATGTTCCCTTCAGTCAACACAATTATGTTTACACTTTTTAAAATATAATAATTTTTTTCAAGTTTGCAGTTTTAAAGATAGAAGAGTAAAACAACCTAAAAGAGTAAAAATAATGAGAAAAGGGTAAAAGACAGTGCAGGAAAGAAAATGTAAAGGGACTATAAAAGGAAAAATAAAATGGTAAAGAAAAAGAAAACCAATATATAAGAAATTACCCTATTTTCCAGACTATACAACACACTTCCTCCCCTGAAAAGTGGGTAGAAATGTCTGTGCATCTTACAGAGTGAATATTGCAGTGGACTGATTGGCAGTGGGATCACCGCTGACATAGCCTGTTCTCCATGGCCCATTTGCCAGAGATCTGCAGTGAAAGGGTTGTGTTGAATGGGCTGTGATGAATCACTACAGATGCCTAATCTGTTTATAAATTTCTAAACTCAATCTAATCATCTTTTGCAGTTTATCCCCTTCCTCTCCCCCACACACACACTTTTAAAAATGTCCTTAGTCTTGCACTTAAAACTTTTTTCTTCAAGGTTCCAGAAAGATTCACCCAAGGAATGAATAAAACCTGATGATCCAAATTAATTTTAAAAAAACAAAAAAAAAATGCATTACAAAATGAGGCTAAGCCATATATATATGTCCATATAGTCTCTATTAATGGCTGTAAGCTTGATGAAATTCTCAGCCACTTCATTCACAAACTGTCTGCAAAAACCCTTGAACCTCGCAGTTTCCTCACAAGGAGAGCTTATACAAAATGCATGTGGGCAATCTCACACTCTCTCCTTTTTCTAAAGATATAGTGTCTAGGATTTGCTTTCTAGTCCCTAGTACAATCGCTACTGCTTCAAGAGCATTCAGCTCACCATATCTTCACTGGAAGTGGTTCTCTTTAAACTTCTGACATGTATGTCACTTCTGAGAGAGTTATGAATTTCGCAGTGGAATGATATATAAATGATTTTGGTTCAGCATAACAAAAAGCATTAATCTGATTTTATATTTCTGTTATTATGTATTTTGATATACATGGCACATTACTCAGTGCTGCCCAGTTTGAGAATAAGCTGCCACTTACTCTTTGCAAAACAAAATGTCAAAGATTTTGCTTCTTATAATATAAAAGACACTTGCTATCTTGGAAAAACCACAAATTTTACAATATTTTCCTGATGTTTCCATGTCTTTATTTATTTTGTTGTTCCATATACTGATTTAAAAAGCTTCATATTCCCATAAGATTAAGTAAGTCCCACAGTTCAATTACTTCTACATTAAGGGTTAGAGTCATTATAGTTTCAGTTAATTGTTAGGATCTTGAGTATGTTCACAATGCAGTAAACTAGAAGCTTTCAATTTTTTTTCCAGATTATTTTTACTATTTTAGTATAGACAAGCCTGGATTATTCCGAAGGAAGAACATATGTTTTTAAATTAAATTCTGACTTCATCAATCACTATATGGACCATATATGGCTGCTAGGGCTGCTGTGGACATAATATATATGTTCTCTGTATTAAGCTATGATTACATTAAGTTAGAAGCCATAAGGACTGGAGATTGTCCAAACCAGGCTAACCATATTATTACCAAGCAAACTCCCTCACTTCATGTATATATATTTAAACTATTCTCAATTACTAGTTACATTGATAAATTTATGTTGTTTTTTTATTTGCTAATCTATTCATATTCTCTCGCTCGCTCGCTCTCCCTCCCTCCTGATCTTTATAAGACACTTTGCAACATACCTGTGAGGCAGTGTGGATTGTGAAATAATGATCAAACCAGTGAGTTTGATTACAGTTGAAGATTTGAATTATATGTAATTTTAGTCTTATAATCTCATCATATGGAGAGTATGAAGAGGCTTCAATCCCCAAAGACTGCAGTGCTGTGCAGTGTTTACATTTTCATCATGTATAGGTTGAAATAGGAGTCCTTTCAGACTGGTGAGAATAAAATATCAGCATTCAGGGAACAGAGAAAACCTGCTTAATAAGCCTTATGGCTTATTAAGGCTATACAGTTCAACTGGCCTTTTCATTTAAAGATATGGGCCATCAAAGAGGGCTACCTGATGCAGACTGCCCATCTGATAACATTTAGGTGTCAGGAAAGAGTAGAGTATCTTGTTGCTGCTTTCTAGCAATCATCCGGATTTTTGCAGTCCAGATCTGGAAGACTAAGTGAGTGCAGTCACTGAAAAAAGTCTGCCACTCAAGACGACTTGAGTAGATATACTGCATAGCTGAATTACTTCAAAATAACTTCTTCACTATATCAGATAAATACTTATTCAAGAGATTAATTCAACAGATGAATATTAATAGGTTAAAATTAACCCAATAATCATTCCTGAATTACTTTGATACAAACATGTTGGAGAGAATATGTGCTCAGTATAAATTATGATAGGTAAGTTCTTGCTAAATCTTTCATGAAAAGGGTTTTTCATGAAAATATTTTTGTTTGTTTTTGGAAAAGCTGCTGCTGTAAATCAGACTTTTAGTTAGTGTAGTCAAAAGCATGGAAATAGACAAAGTGAAGGATTTATCCTAGAACTTTCAAAATATGATTGCTTATAAAAGTAATCTGGTTTTTCAAAGAGCTAAAAATTAAGACTACCAACTGCCATTAGTATAAAAATCCATAGGAACCATATTATTGTATACTTATTAACCACACGTGCACAATGTAGCAAATTATTGCATTTTGCAGCCTGATTTCTTGAAGTATAAAATATATTCTGTGTCTTAAGTCATCTTTCAGTGGAAATTATGAAAATGGACTAGATTTCATTTGACATCTATTTCAGGTTCAGTGAGTTTATATAATGAGAAAGGAAATATAAATACCTTAGTTAATTCTATATGTCTAAATTGGAATAGACCAGTTTCTCAAAGCAATCTATTGATTTCAATGAAATCAACAGAAGATATTGAAAAACTAATTCCGTCATATAGATTAGCTATAACAATACAGAATCAAGAACAAATATGGATTGTTTTTATTAGGGACATATTGGATTTATTGAAATTTTATTTGTTCAAAGCATCTTTACCCATGCAGTAAAATATATATAGGTTAGAAAAATTAAAGACATTTTTATATTATTTATTATGTTATGTTATATTATGTTGTATGATAATAGTTTAGAGTCTGCAATCTGATATAATTTCCATTGAAATTGATTAAATGGACTTAACAATGAGGCATTTTTAAATTATCCAATATGCATATCTCTTTTAATGAAGACTCCTGTCAAGGAAACTATGGAGGCAATTACACTATTATGTCTTTTGATAATAGATTGTAAAAGAGTACTGTCATATAGGGGGGAGTTATGGAAAATATTATTTGGTGATTCCCCATCTTGATGCAGACATTGTTCCTATTTTTCTTCCTTTGTATTTCTACCTTTCTTATATTCATCAGGAGAAAATACGAAATGAATGCTTCTCTATCTCTTCAAAATCAAGTTTCTTCTGGAATTGTGTTGGACTTTCTCTTAAAACAGAGAAAAACAGAGTTATATTTCTGTATAGTTGTTCTTCAGCTGCAACTAAGCATAGGCAACCTTGTGTAGCACTGATAGGAAACAAATTGCTACTCTGTAAGCCAGTCTGAGACCAACTGACCAGAAGTTTCATTTGAAACTTTTCCAGATGCTAAGGGGGGTGCCAAAGCAATCAGATAGTGGGTTGAGATTCATTGCCATGCCCAACTCAAGAGTCATTCTCCAGTTGGCTGAACTGGTTGGCATTCTTAGTTCAGAAAAACAGTTACAGATAAAAATGGAACTCAACTGATGCAGTCTGAAATGTTTCACTCAGTAGATCATGGCTTGCAGTCACCAGCTATATTCATTTGCCAGAATGCTATTGTCTCTGATGTGGAACGTATTGCATAGCAGGGTATCCAATCTATTCCTACAGATCCATCCCTCCTGGTGCAATTGTGAAAGCCTTATCTGGGCTTTATAATTTCTCTTTGTAGAGGAGCCATAGGACTACATTTTTACTAAATAGGAAAGTCTGATAGGAAATTGCAAATAGTTCACCTCAGTTAGGGTTAACAGATATCTGAACAGACAGAGGTGGAGGCAACAAATAATTGGAAAGGAGGGAAAGGGTGGGAAAGAGGACCAATTGTTTAATTTTTTTGGCATCCGGGACAAAACATTCAGTACAAAAAATTTACTTAGGCTACATATATATGGAAATTTTTCACCATCAGAAACAGTGGTTTTTCAGCCACAGGAAATATTAAGCCTTTGCAAGATCTAATGAAGGATGGAAGGAAGGAGGGAGGGAGGAGGAAAGAGGAGGAGGAGGAGGAGGAGGAGAAGAAAGAAAGATGATAGATAGAAAGACAGACAGACAGACAGACCCAGCAACCCACTATTTAATTAGATATTAGGCTTTACTCAAACAACCAAGTGTTCTACATTACACAACATTTATTCCTATTAGAAAAATTCTATTGTGTTATCTTCACAACTTCCTTTTTCCAATCTTGCACAAAAAGTAATCACAGAAGTTTCCCCTCTGTGATAACTCTTTATACAAGACAGAGAAAAGGAAGTTCTGAAGATTTCATTCATCTATTCATTAGATTGATATCATGGCTCTTATCACTTGGCTTTTAAATCACTTTTTTTTTTTGTGCCTTCAAATTGCCATTAATTGATGGTTGTAAATCAAGGACTACCTGTAAGTTGTCTGGGAAAAGGTGACATTATTATTATTGTTGTTGTTGCTCTTGTTGTTTTTTCTCTGTCTTTTTAATACAGCTTCTCAAAACAACAAACATACCTACTACACCTGCCTCCTATTTACTCCGCAACAATTACCTTGTGAGATAAACTCACCCACTAGTTTTTGTGCCTAAGGCAGACCTGAAACTCACAGTTTCCTGCTTGTGAGGAAATTAAACTGCTTTATACTTTTTATGCCACAGAGAGAATAAGAAAGACAGAGATCATCTGACTATTATTACAATAGATACTTCTCTACATGAAAAGCACATGTTAATTCAGAATTAATGTTATAGAGAGTGATGATCATTCAAACCCTTCAAAGATCGTTGGTACAAGATAATGGAGTTCACATTTGCTTGGCTATGCTGAAAAATTCTGTTATTTTCCCTTTGCAAATAAGTTTTCCTCTGTTAAATATATTTTTAAGGGATGAGTGCTTCCTTTCTACTTTCCATCATAAAACGGGACTCCAGCTCAATTACTATTATAACCAGGCTACTTTTTTTTGCATTCCCAAAGAAAAATTTTCTGATTTATGGGGATTATTGTGGAGAAAATAATCTCTTCCCAAGAGATTCTGAAACTGTAAACATTTTGTTTTGATTTGCCCATTATCATAATCATCTGCCTGGAATCCAAACATTAATATAATTGAGTGAGTCCAGAGGTATTTCACAAGTACTCCACTCCTCTGCTCGCAATAGAATAACTTCTGCCACCAGGCTTGAAATTTTGGACCTGGACAACCTAGAACTATGCTGCCTATGGTCTGATCTAAGCTTAGTACAACAAATTGTCTTCTACAATGTCCTATCTGCCAATGACTACTTCAGCTTCAACCACAATAATACACAGGCAAACAAATTCAAAGTAAACCGCTCCAAACTCGATTGCAGAAAATGCGACTTCAGCAACAGAGTGGTCAATGCTTGGAGTTCACTACCTGATTCTGTTGTCACATCCTCAAACCCCCAAAACTTAACCTTAAACTGTCTACCATGGACATCACTTGATTCCTAAGAGATCTGTAAGGGGCAGGGATGGGATTCTACCAGTTCTCACCTATTCGCTAGAACCAGTTGTTAACATTCTAAGCAGTTCGGAGAACCAGTTGAAAGACATCTCCTTTTGTTTTTTTCCACTTTATGTGGCTAATCCTGTAAGGAAGGCAAGAAGGAAATATTTTGGTGCTGTTTCTAGCATAATCTTTATTGCCCTGCTTACAGAAACTGCCTCTCTGTTAACCCTTATTTCATTCTTGGAAGTACACCTAGACTTCCTGTCTCCAGAGGGTTTTTTTCCTCCTTTGCTTGTACTTTTGTAAAAGGGAAGGGTTGTTTTAAGCTTTTTACAATGCTGTTGGGAGGAATTACTCCCCTGTTGGAGTTAGCACTTTAAAGGAAAGTTGAATAACAAAGCAGAGCTGCCAGAAAGAAGCTTTTAGCGACAAGAAACCAAGATGAGTGACATTCAGCAAGGCTTCTTGGCTAGCTAGAAAGATTGACATAAAATATGTGAGTTTACTTACCCTTTCTGAGTTTTGGTCTAAAACTGGATTTTGGTGAAGCTTAATTCTGTGCTTGGTGACGTTTAATCCTGTGTTTATTGATAGGATAATTTTCCCTATTCAGCTTTGTTTGGAAGGAAAAAGGTTAATCTCTGTTCCTGAAAACAAACTGGGTTAAGAAATCTGGCTAGTTCCTATGTGTATTTGTTCTGGTAATTGGTTTAACAAGCAACAGCTACTATTGTGATTTAATTATTTGTATTATGTTTAAAATTTTTCCTGCCTCATAGTTACTTTTTCTATCTGGAGAGGGGGTCTTCCTTCATTGCTTTAGTGGTATTTGGCACTGTCCTTTTGGGATGTACTTCCAAGAGGCAGGATGCAAGCATGGCACTGATTTTTTTACTGCCTTTCTGAGGGGCATGTGATCTTTCCTTAAATCTGGATGATTTTCTTAGGATATCTTGTGAGATGAATGAGACTAGTTGGTGTCTTTAATTGGTGCAGATGGATCTAAGGATTGCTTCTCCTGGGTGTGCTTTTTCTGGAAAGCTGAAATGACCTCTCTGCTGAAGGATTTCACTTTATGAGCAAGAGTTGGCTGCTGATAGTTATCATTGCATTTTAACTATTTTAATTTGTCAAGGTGCTATGGCACACTGCCTGATTTGTAACTCCGGGTTGCAGGCATTTTTAACCTAATGATTGGTATTTAGGGCAACTTTTTGCAAGCAAAGAAGCTTTTTGTATTTTTGTACAAGTAACCCTTGACTTACAACAGTTCCATTTAGTGACCATTTAAAGTTACAATGGCACTGAAAAAGTAATTTATGACCATTTTTCACACTTACTACCATTGCAGCATCCCCACTGTCATGAGAGGTCAGGCGAGAAAAGCGCCCCTTGACGTGAGTGATGCCGAGTTGGCCATGCCCATCTAGTCACATGATCACCAAGCCACACACACCAACTAAGCACAGAACTGGTTGTTAAAAAATTTGAATCCCACCCCTGGTAAGGGGGCGTGCATAAGTGCACCAGCGTGCATACTGTCCCTGTCCTACTGTTCCCATTTATCCATTTATTCATACTCATTTGTTATGTATATACTTATACCTGTCTATATGTATATATTTATGCATTATGTTCATACTTATAGTTGTTTTTTTCATACATGCTTGACAAACAAATAAAATAAAAATACGTCAATGACTTTATTATTTACTTTGTACTGCTGATTAACACAGCAGCCCTCCATTCCTACTTAAAAAAAATACACATTGTAATTGCCTATTTTCTTTTGATAGGAAAAATCTGTTGGTCTTTCCTCACCTTTGAAAATTTTACCATCTAATTCTAATTCCTAATATTGAAAGCAAAGAACTTATTTCTTTGCTGTATACTACATAGGCTTTGTTCATTACATATTGTGGTCTTCAGATAAATCTGTGTCATCAAGTATCCATCATATTTCACGCATCAATATACTATCTCTTATCAGGCTTTCAATAAATATTGAAAGGGGTTTCAGCAACTCATAAAAAATATTCCTCATTTTACAAGAACTAGTTACAGTATGAAGACATCTTTAGTAGGATTTGGAGTCTATTCCTGCATTCCAAGTGATACACAATCTATAACTAGGCTAAAAGATACAAATATTTAGAATGCATACATATTATCTCTCCTAAACTTGTTGTGAATGCTTGAAATAAAAATTAAAGATATCATGTCTTATATAATGTATAAAAATATCAGTGAGTTTTTCTGAAACTTAGTGGATGATTTCCACCAGTCATCGACTGTTAACCGAGCCAGCTAACAGAATTGTGAGAATCATACCAGGCAATGAATTGTATTACAGCTGTGCAATACCTTGGGTCTGAAGGTAATTTTTTAAAAAAACCAGATGGTTTACAGGTATACTTAACTGCAACTCTTTAAATATTTGGGGCTGTCCTTCACAGGCACAGTGCAGTCCTGGGGAAAGACACATTAGGTGTTAGATTGGGCAGAAAGGAGCCATTGTTCTGCCATGTTCTGCCATAATGTCTAGTTCTTTTGGTGCAACAATGATTAACCAAGCTAAATAGATGAAGCTTTATTTTAAAACAGTAGAATATGAATCGTTGTTCTTATTCCCAATCATTGACTTTCTAAAGCCCCTGTCACACTGCACCAACGGATGGAAAGAGGATGTAAAACGGAGAAAAACACTTGCCATCCGGTAGATGTGGCGGAGGGTGTGTGTCGTCCATTTTGTACTCACTGCATACGTTTTGGCTTCCTTTATCTTGTCCAGCATCCGTCTATTTAAGTTTCTCCGCTCAGAGGGTTTTGAAGCTGCGCTCAAACTTGTTGCCGGAGAAATGTATTCAATGCCGTCCATTTTCTGCATCCCCTAGGCATCCACTGGGCATCTGTTATGAATCCGTTATGCATCGCTATATCTCGCTGGGCATCCGCTATGCATCTTGCGCAACTCGATCCGCTCCAGCCGGTAAAAACGACGCAGGAGAAGCGGATAACGGACACAAAACAGATGCAGAACGGATGCAAGACGGATGAAAGGGATGCCAGAACGGAGTGAAAGTGGAATGCAGTTCGCAAAAAAGCATTAAAAAACCAGGACCAAAACGGGTCCGGGCCATGAGAGGACCTACTCTCTGGAATATTAAGGATTGTCAGGAGGATGCCTAGACGATGCAAAAGGACACATAGGGAAAACCTATATTGCCTATAAAAAGGGGAGAGCAACTCACTTGCGATCTCACTTTCAAAGACCAGCGCCCTGCTGTGCAGATCTCTGCAGCCTTCAATCTGCCTTCTTTCTCTTCCCACAGCATCCACTCATGTCCACCATGGATCTGTAACCCAAAGCTCTTTTGCAGCACCATCATTCTGCACCAGTGCGAAGCCCAGCAGGCTCTATGAACTCTACTACATGGGAAGAAAAGGAGCGGCCAAGAAGCGTCTGGGTCCGACAGATGATCGGGAGAAAGCGAGTACAGACTGTACAACAAAAGTGATGGTGAGGCTCAGGAACGAAGACACTCGTGCATTCAGAACTTCATGGAGGATGCCTCCAGCCATGTTTGACGAAGTTTGTGCAGCAGCTGACACCCAGGTTGACAAAGCCAGAGCCACCAACTTCCAGCCCAGGCCTGGACCTGGGCTCCAAGGTGTCACTGACTCTGCGCCACCTGGCCTCGAAGGGACCACCTACAGGAGCAGCCAGTAACGGCTGGAGGTGCCACACAAACACCAATCAGCATTGTTGGTCAGAGACGTGGTGCAAGCATCATCGAGGCAATACATAGGAGGAGCTCCTTACAGGCCCCACCAACTGAAGAAGGCTGGAAGAAAGTGCAGAGCATGTGGTATCAGAGGTGAACTTCCCACACACCGTTGGAGCCATAGATGGAAGCACGTGGCCTGCAAAGCTCCAGCCAAGTCAGGTCCACTTATCACACTACAAGGCTTCTTCAGCATCATCCTCTTCACCATGGTCGATGCTGATACAAGTCATGTAGCACTTGATGCTTCAGGCAACGGTCAGCTTTCAGATGCCCAGGTATCAACGCCAGTCACCTCAAGGAGGGTGAAACGCAACCTTATCATGGGCTTCCCAGATCCAGACCCCTGCCGCATCGACACGCAAGATGTGCCCACTGTCATCGCTGGGCGTGACACCTTCGCTCCTTAGAATCTACCTCATGAAGGTTCTCCAGATACCTTCAACCCCGTGAAGAAGGATCTTCACTAACAGGCTGTCCAGGGCAAAGGTGGGGTGGTGGAGAACGCCTTGGCATTCTGAGCCAAACAGGTTCCCAGTACTTCTCACCACCATGCGTGACGATCTCGCCTATCAGATCTGTGGAGAGGATCATGGGGAAGCTTGCCTGGCATCCTGCACAATCTGGTCAGTGCGACCGCTACCCAGTCTTGCAGAGGCAGGCCTTCGTGGACCTCCAACAAGGCAACTGGGACTATGGAGCCTGAGGAATGGAGGCAAGGGCAAAAAACTGATAGACACTGAGGATGTGCAAGGGCCCAACAGAGCCTCCACATGAAAGGAAGAAGCAGCGCAATCTCCTGAAAACCTGGCTGCAACTCCCCAGCTGGAGGAGTGGGCAGACAGATGGTAGATGTTTAATGGATGCTTTCCTTCAGCCGTCTCATCACATGGATGAGATTGGGCCTGTTATGGTTGGTGGCCTACACATGAACAGGGCATTTACAAAGAGTTGTGTTTATGTTGACATGTGTGGATCAATTGAACTTAAATTGTTATTGATAATAAAGGGCATAGTGGGGCACCTGGAGGGTGGACCATACAGTCGCGCACTATGCTTGCACTGGAGGTTTTTCTATCCCATAGCTATTTACCATTCCAAAGGTATCCCTGTCACCCCGACTGCTATCCTACCCATCCCAATAAACATGCAAAAGCTTAACCATTTCTAAAAAGGGTTTTCACCAAAGACTATATTAAAAAAAAAGAATACGAGGCAAGTGTGTGAATCAAAGATAGATGTTAGTGGTGTTTGATTAACAAACAAGCGTATAAAAGAAAAAATGACCAAGTCCAAGTGTCCAAATAAAAGTCCACAGGTAGCCAGCCAGCCAGTCTCTAGGCACTCTCTTGGCGCTCAGTCTCGGGGTTGAAGGGTCCAGGTGCTGTGGAGGTTGGGCTGGTGCGGAGTTGCTTCGTCTGAAGCGCCATTGGGGTGCAGCATCAGCCAGAGCTAGCAGGCAGCCAGAAGCAGCCACCACAGAGAAGCAGCAGCAGGCAGCTCATCCAAAAGCAGCAGCAGAAGCTCCAGCCCAGAAGAGCCGAGCCCATTGCTACCAGAAAGTCACAGCAGAAGCAGAGTGAGGCCAGGGGCAGGATGGTAGCCCTGTGCCTCTTGCCAGGGCTGGCAGCAGACTGGTGAGGCTTTCTGTTCTTGCCCATGCGTTTGTGGGGTTGCTGGCTGGCAGGGGAAGGTGGCAGGCACCAAGGCTGCGCAGGCAGGCAGGCCAGCCAAAGGCTCAGGAAGGCAGGCACACCAAGGCTGGCAGGCAGGCAGGCACGCAAGCTGCAAAGGCTGGACACACAAGGCTGGCAGCAAGCTGGCAGCAGGCTGGCAGGCAGCAGACAGCAAGGCTGGCAACAAGGCTGGCAAGGATGGGCTGGCAGGCAGGTAGGCACCAGGGCTGGCAGGCAGGCGACACAGGCTGGAAGGAAGGCGCAGGCAGGCACCAAGGCTTGCGGAAGGCTTGGCAGGAAGGCTGGCAGCAGGAGGCACAAGGTGGCAGGAAGGCTGGCAGGCAGACTGCTTGCAGGAGGCTGGAAGGCAGGCTGGCAAGCAAGGCTTGGCAGGCAGGCAGACAGCAAGGCCTGGCAGGGGAGGCTTGGCAGGGAGGCTAGCAGCAAGGCTTTCATGGCAGGCATGCAGGCAGGCAGGTAAGCAGTCAATCCGTCCGGCAGCAGGTCTTTCCTCTGAATGGGACGTGCTTCCGAAGCTGCTTACCTTTATATGCGTGGGGCTTACACAATGCATCCTCGCCCACATGCGCAATTAACGCTCCAGCATCCGTTAGGCCTTCCCGCTGTGCGATCCCTAGGCTTCCGCGCTTGCATCCGCTTAGGCTTCCGCTGTTGCATCCGCTTCATCCACTGTGATCCGTGTATCCAGTTCGCGTCCGCTTTGCTGCAGGCCCCCCGAAGCTAGCGATGTGCCATCGCTCCCATACGCTCCATCCGCTAGGCTTCCCGTTCCGCATCCGACTTTCCATCCGCTCTGTGTCCTCCCCGCTGTGTTTCCTTTTTCCATGTTATCCGCTCTGGTTATCAATTTTGTCCCGTTGGAGAGCGTATAACAAATGGATGGAACATTTTTCTCATCCGTTGTGTCCTTTTTACTAACGTTTTGCATCCGTTGGGCAGTGTGACAGGGCCTTAAAATCTCGACCTCATGGAAATACTTTCGCTGACCAATTTCTCTTTCTTTTAACCTCCTAGCCTCTGTTCACTTTGTTCCTACCAAAAGAGGTGACATTGGAGAAAAGATTCAGAAACAGTTCCAAAAAAAGAAAAGGAGAAAGTATTTGAATGAGACTCAGACAAATACTCCTTTACTCACTGTAGTATAAAGAAAAACACATTACTTCGCTTCTTAATGTAGTTTCTCTTATTAAAATGTAGTTTTCATCTTCTTGAAGAGTTTGTTTCCTGATCTGGGAAACCTAAAAGGACTAAAACATTTTTTATCAACCTTCTCTTTTAATTCTAGTCCTTTTCATGTAGAGCTGGGAATATAATACTCTTCATTTAAAATTATTTCTTACAACTCTTCTACCAGGGCTCTCAACTGGTGGGATTCTCAAGTCCCATTATACACTTTGACCTAGAAGTAAGCATTATGAAATTATTGTTTTAAGCAGAAGACAAGAGTGAGGAATAAATTCATCAGACTCCTAATCCAGGATGGAAGGTAAACCTTTAAAGGCGTTGGAGAGATGATGAAACTAATCATGTTCATGCATTTGCTACATTTTCTTTACTGACAATGTCTTCATGTACCAATATTTATAATGTTTACTATGATAATCATAACATACAAGAATGGAATTTGTTAAATATTCAATGACGCCTCATAAATATTCATGTATGCTGTATGTAAACTGGAGTCTGATGTCAGATTCCACTAATTGGCCTAGCCACTGGCAGGAATAATGAAGCCCCATCAGTGGCTGAAATGTTAGATAGCACCGGCTATAAAAAGCCGGCACTGGCCATGGCTTGTGGATTTTTGTTCCTGCACTGTAAATAAAGAATTTTCCTGCAATCCTCTGGTCCTGCTCCTTCCTAAATGCCCATTTAACACTGACAATGAAGATGGGATTCTAAGGAAGACAACAGACCTCATGGCACCATGGTCATCTTCAGCTGACCAGTGGACCCAACAGTTCCAGCCCAATCAGCAGATTGCAATGGCCAACAGACCATTATCCATCCCATTTGAACCAGCAAAGGAGAAATGGTCTTCATACATGGGAAGATTCAAATTGAACCTGGGAAGTAAATGTACTGCAGACAGCATCTAACACAAAGAAGGCTTTCTTCCTAACCTGCAACTCGGACCTGCACAAACTGGCAGAAACCCTTGTCGCAAACAAGCTTGAGAATGTCTCCTGGGATGACCTGCAGTGAGCATTGAAGGGACATATTGACTCAACTCCATCATATCTGATGAATAAGCATGACTTCTAGATTTGGAGCCAATGAGAATGGGAGAGTATCAGTGATTTAGAGGCTGCTCTGAGGAGACTTTCAAAGAGTTCGATAATGCAGAAGACATGATCTGGGACCAGCTGGTCCTAGGACTCAGGGACTTAACTTTGCAAAAGAGGCTAGCTTGCAAGAGAAGAAGTCTCCTTCAAGGAAGCCTTGGAAGAAGCCAGAGCCATGGAAACCTCTGACATTTCAGTGGCCCAGATGAAGGGAAACAGCAAGGTGCACGCCACCCAAGCTGAGAGGAGGTCACCTTGAGGCCTGTTCAACTCCAAAAGCAATGAAGACAACAAGGAAGATGTGCACCAGGTGAGATCCAGCAAGTCCAGGGACTGCCAAGGAAGCCAAGCCGTGCAGAGGCTGCAGAGGGAACCATCCTCGGTCAGCTTGCTGCTTCAAGGAGACCATCTGCAGGCGATGCAAGAGGAAAGGCCACATCACGAAGTCTGCAGAGCCAGCCAACAGACAAGCAGAGCCAAAGGGCTTATTCCCCCACCAGGCACCACAACCAATACAAGAGCAAGAAACTTCCTTGGATGAAATTCAAAAAACAAGATGGCGCCCGGGAGGAAGAAACCCACACCATCATGGGTTATGTACATACACAAGTCAGACACACTGATATCTTCGAGACCAATAAGATCCTCACCAAAGTGAGTATCAATGAGACCCTATGCCAGATGGAGGTTGATTCTGGATCCTACATATCCCTAATCTCCTGGGCTGTCCTGCAAAAGATCAACCCCTGCATCACCCAGAACTAGCTGCAGCCACAACAAATCATCCTAAAGGACTATCAGGGCTGCAGGATAGTGGTGGTGGGGCAGAAAACATGCAGCATGGAATATGGGAACTTCAAGGGATAGCTATTTCTGACCATTGTGGATGAAGACCTACCCAGCCTGCTAGGGAAGGAATGGTTCACCACATTACAAATCAGCCTCACTGGCATCCAGCGATGGCCCAAACGAGCAGCAGAAGAGACCTGAATGCCCTGGAGAGGGCATTCTGTGACATCTTCAGCAGCAAACTGGGCAAGTTCAAGGAGACCCCCATAAGCTTTAACCTAGACCCCTATCTGACTGAAGTCCCAGAGAGTCCCTTTTGCTCTGCAGCCCAAAGTTGAAGAGCATCTAAACAAGCTAGTTGCTCAAGGGATCCTCAAGCCGGTTGACCACACCAGTGGGAGACCCCCATAGTGAACCCCGTGAAGCCAGATGGGTTGGTCAAGATCTGTGCCAACTATAAGAGTACATTAAACATTGCGCTGCAGCAAAGTGCATACCCAGTGCCAATGATGCAGCACCTTTTATATTTCCTGGGTTGCAGGAATTTTTTTGCTAAATTGGACCTAGCACAGGCTTACCAACAACTGCTGTGGATGCGGAAACTGCAGAAGCAGACTATTGTGGCACATCAGGGCGCGTTTAAATGCAACCAACTCTAATTTGGGGTCAGCGTAGCCCCTGGTCTATTCCAAAGCATCATGGAAAGACTATAGCACAATATCTCTGGAGTCATCCCTTACTTTGACGGCATAATAATCTCCACCAAAGACCGGCCCCAATTAATGCAAAGAGTCAGGACTGTGTTGGAACGTTTTCAGGAGGTGGCGCTTAAACTAAAAAAGGACAAATGCCATATTGCTGTACCGCAAATTCTTGGGCTTTCTAATTGATGGCTCATGCATCCGACCCACCAATGGCAACCTGAAAGCCATTAAGGAAGCCCCCATCCCATGGAGGAAGGTAGAATTGCAAGCATTCTTGGGCCTACTTAATTTTTATAATATATTTCTGCCGCAGAAAGTGACAATAGTGAACCCGTTCTACAGACTGCTCGATAAAAACATCCTTTGGACTTGGGTCCCCATGAGGTTGCAGCATTCATCAAAATAAAGGACATCTTAATATCTGACACTGTGCTCATACAGTGTAGTGAGACTCTGCTGTTTCTGCGAACCTGCGACGCATCGCCATATGGCATCGGAGCAGTGCTGAGCCACAGACTGCCCAATCCGAAGGAAGCAAGGGTAGGATTCAAATTTTTTAACAACTGGGTTGTGGATATGGCTTAGTTGGTGGATGTGCCTGGGTGGTCATGTGACTGGGTGGATGTGGCTTGGTGGTCATGTTATTGACTAGGTGTGGCCAACTCAATATCACTCACA
This sequence comes from Laticauda laticaudata, assembly GCA_004320025.1. Lineage (NCBI taxonomy): Eukaryota > Metazoa > Chordata > Lepidosauria > Squamata > Elapidae > Laticauda > Laticauda laticaudata. The sequence goes on along the minus strand of BHFT01024894.1, from coordinate 4,518 downwards.
TTGAGACACACATCTCCTCGCTTGGCCTCTCATGACTGTGGGGATGCTGCAACAGTCGTAAGTGTGAAAAATGGTCATAAGTCACTTTTTTCAGTGCCATTATAACTTTGAATGGTCACTTCACACAAGCAAAGTACCAGCAAAGGAGAGGAAAAAAATTCCAGAGAAGTTCCTGAGACAGGAAGTGTAGTCCAGCCAAGAATGTAATAAGGGTTAACAGAGAGGCAGCTTCTGTAAGCAACACCAGAATGTTTCCTTCCTATCTTCCTAACAGGATTAGGCCAATAATTTCTTCTAACAACCAGTTCTCCGAATTGCTTAGAATGTTAACAACCGGTTCTAGAGAATAGGTGCGAACTGGTAGAATCCCACCCCTGAAAGGAAGCCTCTATAGCTTATTACTCTAAGACTCTATCAAAAGCCAAGAGAAACTACGGGCAAATTGACAAAGAAGCCCTCACCGTCGTCACCAGAGTGAAATGCTTTCTTTAATACCTCTATGGCAAATCCTTCAAGCTGATCACCAATCACCAACTGCTGCTGGGCATTCTTTCAGAAAACAGACCCACCCCAACATCCTATCACCAAGAATTTATGATGGACAGTCTTCCTGGCAGTTTACAATTACAAAGTGCTCCACAAACCAGGAAAAGAAATTTTACATGCTGACGCCCACAGCAGATGTCCCCTGCCAAATCTAGTGGAAGACCCAGCTCCAGCAACTTCTGTATTCCTCACTGAAAGTCTTGAACCCAGCCTACTGACAGCAGCAAACATTGCAAGACTCACCTCTAAAGAGAGAAATATTAGCGCGAGTTTTGAACTGGATGTGGAGGGGCTGGCTGGACAAAAGGGGACAAATTAACACCATTTAAAAACAAACAATTAGAACTGTCAGCACTGAAGGATTGTTTGCTGTGGGGGGAGAGGGTGATTGTGTCTCAACTGTTAAGAAAAAGGGTTTTGGAATTGTTATATGAAGGGCACCCAGGGATAGTAAGGATGAAGGCACTAGCAAGAAGCTACATTTGGTGGCCAGGGATAGACAAGGACATTGAAACCTGGGTTGCTGCATGTCCACTTTGCCAAGAATTCCACCCTGCCTCCCTGCAGCACCCCCCTTAAGTGGAAAAAAACCCTCAGCACCAGAGGCATACACATGTATTTTGCAGGACCCTGCCAGGGACAAAACTTCCTACTAGTGGTTGATGCCTATTCTAAATAGTTGGTGTAACTGTGAGAGGGATCTTGGAGTCTTAGTGGATGACCAGCTAAATATGAGCCAGCAGTGTGCAGCAGCAGCCAAAAAAGCTAATGCAATCCTAAATTGTATTAAAAGAGGGATACAATCTAGATCAAGGGAAATACTAATAACACTCTATAAAGCCTTCATAAGACCACACCTAGAGTACAGCATCCAGTTTTGTTCACCACATTATAAAAAAGATGTTGAGACTCTAGAAAAAGTACAGAGAAGAGCANTAAAAAAGATGTTGAGACTCTAGAAAAAGTACAGAGAAGAGCAACCAGGATGATTAGGGGACTGGAGGCTAAGACATACAACGAACAGTTGCAGGAACTGGGCTTAGCCAATCTAGTAAAAAGAAGGACCAGGGTAGACATGATAGTGGTCTTCCAATATTTGAGGGGCTGTCACAGGGAGGAAAGGGTCAAACTCTTTTCTAAAGCGCCTATAGGCCAGACAAGGAATAATGAACAAGGAGAGATATAACCTGGAAATAAGGAGAAACTTTCTGACAGTGAGAACAATCAACTAATGGAACAGCTTGCCCCTCAGAAGTTGTGGGAGCGCCATCACATGAAATTTTCAAAAACAGATTGGACTGCCATTTGTCAGAAATGGTGTAGGGTCTCCTGCTTGGGTGGGGAATTGGACTAGATGACCTACAAGATCCCTTCCAACTCTGATTATCTGAATCTGAATCATGAAATCCACAACAACTGAGGCAATGATCAAAGCATTAAGAAAACTATTCACCACCCATGGCACACCCAGTATACTGGTTTCAGATAATGGCCCACAATTCACAGCACAACAATTTGAAAGTTTCCTTGCTAGATTGGGGATCCACCATGCCCTATAGGTGCCGGCACACCTGACACCAAATGGGCAAGTGGAGAGAATGGTCAGAACGACGAAAGAGATACTTTAAAAAATGGGTCATCCTGGACAGGGTCCATCCCAACTACACTAATGACACCCTACTAGACTCCACAGGGAAGTGCAGAACATTCACATCGAGAGGCCAAGTGTATACACACAACTAAACAGGAGGGGCAACCTGGGTCCCAGCAAAAATAATAGAAAGCACTGGGCCTAAATCATATAGACTAGAGGTGAAAGGGGGGAAATATGGAACTGGCACATAGACTAGCTGCGGGGCCACACAACACAACCCCATATGAAGCGATTCACCAACTCAAATCCAAGCAGGGTAGCAGAAAATTTAGCTGGGGGTGGAGAAGTCCAGCATAGTACTTCTGGGACTTCCAGCTCAATGGAGTCCGCATGCCTCCGGGAACCTTTGAGGTGTTTCCAAGGGCAGAGTCTGGTGCAGCAGCAGACCTGTCCACTCAGGCTGCCACTTCAAGAACAACTGAATCACGCAGGCTCAGTTGTACCCACCAAAGCCCCACCTACCTGCGTGATTACGTCTGCCAAGTAGTTGGTGATTAGTTGGCCTAAGCTAAGAGGGGAGGGTGTTAAATATTCAATGAATCTGATGTCAGACTCCTCTCACTGGCCCAGCCACTGGCGGGAATAATGAAGCCCCGACAGTGACTGAAATGTTAGACAGCACCAGCTTTAAAAAGCTCGTGCTGGCTACAACTTGTGGCTTTTTGTTCCTGCGCTGTAAATGAAGAATTTTCTTGCAGTCCTCTGGTCCTGTTCCTTCCTTTACACACCCATTTAACAGAACTTAATTATCTTGAAACATGTAGTGCTGTCAGAATTTCCCCATTTCACTCTCCAGTCCATTACAATTGAATTATTTGTATACTGGTGGAATGATGAAAAGAATATGTTCATTTACTTCACCCTGAATTATTCTGGAACCAATTTCCAAAATGATTTGGAGAGGTTTTCATGGCCCTTGCATTTATAAAAGCAATGAGTTTTTATTGTTGTGATTTATGTTTTTTTACATTCTTTTACAAAAATATATATTTTCAAGCCTAACATCAGAAATACATTTATTTTATTATTGCCTTTTGTTGGGAGACATTCTTCTTTTCATCTAGAAAAGATGCACTTTGTAATGTCTTTATAAAATTTCATTTTTGGAAAATAGATAGATGATAGATAGATTAGATAGACAGGCAGATGTATGATAAACTTGGAACTTTGACTATTCTTTTGCATCAAAATGCTATTTTAAGTATATGTGTCAGCATTCCAGGGGAAATCCATTCCTGTCAATAACTCCAAGACACACACCATCTCAAAGTACTTTTATTAGAACAGTACCTGGCACATACTGGGGAAATCTGGAACTAAATTCTCCCCGCTTAACCACAACGTCCCAAGCTACAACCCATCCCTTTTTCCTTCATCACCAGATCACGTGCACCAATCCCAAAGTAAGTTCTAATTCTTCCTGCACCACACTCTGTAACCTAGATCTATTAAAATAATATATTTTGTCTACAAAGAGCTACTCAATTAACATCAACCCCCTCCCACTTTCTTCAACTATGTGGCAGTGATGAATTCTACAGCTGACAATGTTATTTTTGATGAGGCTTAAGTTGAGCAAAGACATGAATATTGTTTTTTAAAACCTGAATGTAGCCAGTAGAAAAAATGGAGCTTGTCAAAATAAATCACAATTGCTGAGCAGGATTAAGAAGAAGCTTTATAGAATTTAAAAGAAATCATAGATATGTAAATAAAACCCAGCAGCTGAAATTCATGTTGATTATAGTATTAACTCCAGATCACTATTGTCCCAAATGCAGCTCAGTGTAAGTATAACAATAAATTTAGTGGCTCTACATTTGCATTTAATGCAAGTTATTTATGTTTAATATGTTATTGCTTTCTTTCATAAATGGCAAATATTTGGAAGCTGTAGAAAAATTTTATCACTGAGTGTGAGGGGATTTTTCACTGAATTACCACTCACTTTTGTAAAGGAAAGCAGCCATTTTTTTACTTTTGGAATGAGTATACCCACTGTTGATTCTTGGAAATCTCCTGGCATTTTGAAAGAATTGATCACCAGGAAAGTCCCAAAACTAAAGAAGTGTTCTCATCTTCAGCAACCCTAAGATGTTTGGACTCATAGAATTCCCCAGTCACAGAAGAATTCTGGAAGTTGAAATCTAGATATCATAAATTTGGTGAGGTTGAGAAACACTGAGTAAAACAATGTTTCTTAAGGCTAGGTCACATTGGCCGACAGATGCAAAACATATACAAAAAGGACACAGCGGACGAGCAAAATTTTGGGGGTGGCTCCATCCGTTGTTATCCACTCTCAAAAGTGCCCCAAA
>BHFT01024893.1:0-36325 GCA_004320025.1 Laticauda laticaudata | reverse complement strand
AACAACGGATGTAACATTTTTCTCTTCCGTTGTGTCCTTTTTGCATCCGTTGGGCAGTGTGACACGGCCTTTAAATGGAATGGGCCATCTTTTTATATTCCATACAGAACTTTAAAGAACTGGAGAGTTCAATTTTGGAACAGTCAAGTTTGTCTTTTGAAAATGTGTACAACACGGAAGTGTGAAGGCAAAACATGACTCACTCAGTTTGAAAATTCTAAGGGGAAAAAGCGAGGGGAGGTGATGAAAATGGAGCAGATGAGACCATTGATTGTTACTTAAATGGCTGTGCACATTACACTGTTTATTTTGTCTCCCAAATATCTTGGGAGTCTCCCACTTGGTGTGGGAGTTACATTGAGAACTAAAGTTTCCTGTAGCTGGAATGCCGATTCTGTCAACAAATCCAAGAACAATGTAACATCATGCCTGGGAATTACCAAGCAAGCCATGGGAAAGAGAGAAAAAAGAGGTGCCAGATTTAAGCTGCTCTTGGCGTAAGAGGGAATTGCATTCTCATATTGACAGAAGTGGTTTCCCCTAATATTTATTCAATACTTTTAATCCATCAGTACTGTATCAAATGTCTGGGTAGTGTCTTCCTAGTTTGAGTGTGAGGGTTGTCAGTTAACATCTAGCTTATATTTCCTATCTTCACCATGGCCCATAATTAGAAGATCTAAATGTGGATACTTTGTATGCCAACACCAAAAGACAGCACCCACATAAAAATGGTTTTACTTGTCCTTCCTTGAACCCAGTATATACTGAATGCCATTTTACCAAAAATACATCTAAATCAAGAACGGAGAGCTTTTGGCAAGCCAAACTGTCTAGCTTGGAAGATAGCAAAGCTGTCAGCGAAGGCTAGACAGCAGCTACAGCTTTATAGGTGAAATTGCTGACTTGCTGTCTTCTAGAATTGTCATGAGCATAGCTGCTCCTCATTATTTCTTGGGTATCTGGAGATATTCTTTATAGATCCAAGGAGAAGATAGGGTCTTCTTAGGAATGTTACCAGGACTGTCCAATTCCCCTAGTCTCTCTCCAACTTACTTCTTCCTGCGGGCAGCAATGAAACTTTCCTCTTTTTCTGAGATCTCAAATAATTATAAATTATCAGAATTTCAGAAACATGATGACATTCCTCTTGGGATCAAAAAAAGAAGTTGTTCTCTGATGAGTAGCTAGAGATATCTAAAGTCCAACACAGTTCTGGGCTGCGTTAACAGAAGGATAGAATCAAGATCACATGAAGTATTAATACTACTTTATAATGCCTTAGTAAGGCCACATTTGGGATACTGTATCCAGTCTTGGTCACCATGGTGTAAAAAAGATGTTGAGACTTTTGAAAGAGTGCAGATAAAAGCAACAAAAATTATTAGGCGACTGGAGGCTAAAACATATAAAGAACAGTTGCTGGAATTAGGCATGCCTAGTTTAATGAAAAGAAGGATTAGGGGTGACATAATAGCAGTGTTCCAGTATCTCAGGGGTTGCCACAAAGAAAAGGGAGTCTCCAAAGCATCTGAGGGAAGGACAAGAAGCAATGGATGGAAACTAATCAAGGAGAAAAGCAACCTAAAAAGACATTTCCTGACAGTTAGAATAATTAATCAATTGAACAACTTGTCTCCAGGGTTTGTGAATGCTCCAACACTGGAAGTTTTTAAGTTTTTTAACACTTAAGTTTTTAATAGTTTTTGGACAACTATTTGTCTGAACTGGTGTAGGATTTCTTGCATAAGAAGGTGGTTGGACTAGAAGACCTCTAAGATCCCTTCCAACTCTATTGTTCTGTTCTATTCTAACCAATTGTTTGAGGGGACTTTAGGTTTGAGAGTCAGAGCTAATTATGAGAAGCTTTATGTCTTTCTCAGGTTTCACTATGAGCAGTTTCACCTTGGCATTTAGGTAAGTGACATGAAAAGCCAGATGTTTCCAATCTTGCTATCCTAACTTAATGCTGTTTAACAATACATAACAATAAAATTTGTCAATCAATTGGATGTTTATTCTGGTAAGCCATCTCATTTGCCAGTTTGGTGTACATTAATGGCACTTATGCTAGAATCAGGAGATGGTAACTTCTAGACCCACTTTAGACACCCACTTTAGCTTGGTGACCTGGGCCAGTCACACTTTTTGCTCTGGGAAGAAGACAGTGGCAAACCACTTCTGCAAATCTTACCAGGACAATTGCAGTGACTTGTTTAGGCAATCACCTGAAGACTGACTTGAAGGTATCTACTCCACTTCCTTTCTTTAATGATCAGAGGAATTATATGGATTATTTATTTGATTATAACTCAACACATACAAAAGGCTATCATGGTATGTGAAGGCTGCCAAAGTAAATATTTTACCATTGAATTAAAATAAAATGCTCAGTATGCCAATGTGAACTGCTTAAAATGGATAATTTTTTCTATGCTTATCATATCATGTTTGTCTCAAAATTGCTCTGAGTGCCATAGCAACTAAGATTTTTTCTTCTCCAGTGTCACTTTCTTTAGAATGGGGGAAGCATGGTAGATTGGGAGAAGAGGTCATTGAGCATTATTTGCTTTTCATAGCCAATGTGCCAAACTTCTTGCAAATATAATATTATTATTTTTAGACTCAGTGTCTTGGCGTTTTTTTTTAAACCCTTCCTTTAACTTTTTAAAAAAACAAAATGTGTTATGTAAATTGATAAATAATTAATATTATGTCAATGTTTCCTAACTCTAAAAATACAGATGAGTTTTCATATTGCCAATTTAGTAAAGGTGCTTTAAAAGGAGCATGGATGGATAGGATAGGAGTTAGGGAGAGAAAGGAGGAAGAGAGGGAGAGGAAAAGAGAGATGGCAAGAAGTAAAGAAGTGATTAACATTTAGTTTTTCCGACCTAGTTAAAAAATCTCCTTCCTGACCTACTCCTTATTCAAGTTTCATAGAGCATACATTTTAGAACAGCTTTTGAGAAGCAAAGGCTAAGCACTCAGAAATGTATGGACAATTAAAAATTAATGGAAAAACTAGAGAAATCCAACTGCTCTATGGATTAGCGTTCTTCCCAGAATTAAGTTGTTATACTTTGAATGTGTGGTTGAGTTTTGGATAATAAAGACACAGATTTCTTTTCATATTACATCTGAGATTCTTTGACCGAACAACATTCAGCCAGCTTGCTTGGCACAGAGATGCTCCAGTTACACTTTGCTGAGGGCATACAGTATTTTATAATGAAAACTCCATCTCACTGGCAACCCACTGCTGATGCTGACGGACGTCCAGCTTTTACCAGTAGAAAGTACTTTTTTCCCAGTTATCATAATATAAGAGTCTCCTATGTTGACATTTTAGTTTGTTTGAAAGAAGAGTCTTTGAAGGTCAGAGACCTGCAGCCCCCATTTTTGCTGCAGGATCTTTTGTAGCTCTATGTCTGGGCATTGCACTTCCATGGTTTATTTTTGTTTTGCTTTGTTGTGATGACTCCTTCTCTTCGTTCCTATTTGCCATGAAAATATCAACTTCATAGAAGACTTAAGGCTTGTTTCCGATTCTCTTGGGTGTTTTGTTTCCCTCCTTCTTTTTGCAAAATCCTGATGAGACCTGGAACTGGGGAATTAGGAGTTCTGGCAGCTTGAAATTGGCTAGTCTACTGTACTTGAGTACTAAGTTGAAATTGACTAGCCTATCATCTGTTCTTTTTTACCAGATTCCCAGTGCTGGATCACTGTTGAGCATTCTGTCCCAACACAGGAATCTTGTTCCATGATTTTGATACATGTCTAGTCAGAAAAAGGCTCCATTAATTATCAGAGTTTTCTTCCAGGAAAATGCAAATATTATATTGTTGCATGTACTGTAATCTTAAACATAATGAATCTTATTGTGCAAAGTGGATCTATTTCTAAATAAACTTGTCACATGAATAGGTGGTTTTGCTTCAGTAAAATGTACTTCTACAAACAACATTTGTTTTCATGTTTCATTGATTAAAAAGACAAGTTTCCACACTCCTTCCCTCTTCATGCTTTTTCCTAAGGTGTTTATTTCAATAACTTAATTTCCTCCTCGGAAGAATATAGATAGACATCTGATGACAAATAAAAGATGAGACACACACATTACCTTGTGAAAGACATGGGTTAAGTGGAAACTGTTTTCCAATCTCTGCCATAGTAGTTAGAGGAAAATTACATCTATTTCATTTTAATAGATTCTCACCAAAGAATCAAATATGTGATCACTTATTTTGCAGGCGTCATAATCCTCCTTTTCTCAATATCCATTAAAAAATTTAAAAATATTTTTATTATATGATGAAGAAAAGAATTGATTGAACAGCACACTCATATACACACCACACTTAGAGCAAAAAGAAAAATATGTTTGAACATTGTCACAAAGCATCAAGCATAAGAAGCACAAAACAGGATTTCTTTTATAGCATGGAAAAAGTGTGAGAAAGAAGGGTTGGATTTAAAGTAAGTGATTAAAAGAACAGGTAAAAACTTTGGCCTTTTAGTGAAAAATCAAGTTGCTGCTGCCTTTCTGCTTAATAAAGATTTACTAACTATATCGGATTGAGTATCAGGGAAGCTTCAGTGAAATTACATCAAGCTATAGGAGGAAATCTGAGGCACACCATCTGTGTGAATGTCCCTGAAGCATGTATATTAAAAGCAGAATATCATGTACTCCAGCAGCAAGAAGCCAGTCAACAGTGAAACATTTATGAAGCTAATTAAGATTTAAATTTGGCCTTTTTCATCAAAGTTTCCACTTAATGATGCACTGGTATGAATCAGTATTTAAATGAGCTGGTATCTAACTCCCGATCAATTATTGAATTACCAATCTATATGGGATAGTCTTGTGCTCCAAAGATTATAACATAATAATTTTGTTAATTATATAGGAAACCGAGAGTGGAAATGGAAAGAACAGAGTTGATAAACAGATAGGAAACACACTCAATGGTTTTAAGCTGATGTGGTATAAAGAGTCCTCCCAAAGGTATTTTTTTCAAGAGGAAAATAGATTTTCTGGTTTTTCTTTGGAGACATTTCACTTTTCATCCAAGAAGCTTCTTCAGCTCTGACTGGATCGTGGGGAGTGGAAAGATCATCTGACCATCCAGTCAGAGCTGAAGAAGCTTCTTGGATGAGAAGTGAAACATCTTCAAAGAAAAACCAGAAAGTCCAGTTTCCTCTTGAAAAAAGCACCTTTGGGACAACCATGACATGAATGACTGAGAATCTCCAAAGACATATAGAGGGTCCTATATACAGTCATATGATCAAGTTCCTTTGGTCATGTGTCATATTTATGATGACATTAGAGAGGAATAGGTGGGAGACAAAAATGGGATGGATTTCTGAGATTGATTCTCTTGTCATGAGTCCTGACCTTTATTTGCACTCATAATTCTGCACAGCAACCCACTTTTGGCATTAGACACCAACACTCTTTGAAAATGAGATTAGTGTGGCCTTTGAAAATCAACAAACAAGAGCTGAATGCAGCCTACCATTCAGATAATTACAGTTGTTGCTAGAGACACATGATAAGAAAGAAATATCAAAAGTAAAGACATCCAAATAACCTTAAAAAAATCATCTTTGATTATTCTTCCATTCCAATCCCCCGTCCTACATTTTTATTACTGTGCTGACATGCTCAAGGAAGAATGTAAGTTGATTGCAGCTCTTGGATGAATGGTATAAATAGACTGAAAAGCCTTTTTTAATTAAAAGAGAAAATGGATTCAAAATGGAAATTGATTTTAATTTAGCATTTGTTTGAACAGTCATTTTAATTGTTTAGAATGAAAAATCATATATTGGTAAAGTTCTGGGGTTGGGGTTGCTCACCTATCTCCAGTTTTTCTAACTTCCTCAAATATTAAGTATATTTAAATGTTTCTACAACTGGGAAGTTTCTAGATTAAAGGATTAGCCCTAATCTAATCCTCAAAGAGTAACCATGTTAGTTTGACATATTAAGTGTTATCGTTTGAAATCTTTATAGAACTCTAGCTTGGGAAATGTTTAAAGATGTTTTGTCAGCTTTCCCATATGTCTGGCCCTGAAATCAAGAAAACCCTTTAACTGACTTGTGTGGTCTCATTTTATTTACACAGAAGTAAATTCTGGTAAATAAAATAGAGCTTGATTGTGAGGATATATATGTAGGATTACTGTCAAGTCTCCAAAAGTATTTTAAGTTTAGTAGAAGTGTAACATCTGTCCTGATCTCAATATAATACCATCAACAGAATCATTTCAGGAAATCCTTGCAAAAATTTAAACTGAGGTCTGTAAATGGTGTTACCTGCTAGAGAAGTGTGGGAATAGTTGCATCAATTTTCAATTTTTTATTAGAGGCTGCATAGTTTCAGTCCAAAGCTTGGAGTAAGGAAATGTTAGGACTCCAGAACGCTTTGAATAAAATTATTTATTTGTTTGTTTGTTTGTTTATTTATTTATTTATTTATCAATTGCTTAAAAGATAACAGGTATAAGTAAAAACATAGTTATGAATACATGGATACATATAAGATAAATTTTAAAAAATATAAAAGAAACAATAGGACAGGGACAGTAGGCATGTTGGTATGCTGATGCATGCCCCCTACAGACCTCTTAGGAAAGGGGTGAGGTGAATGGTAGACAGTCTAAGGTTAAAGATTTGGGGTTTGTGGAAAAAACTATAGTCAGGGAGAGTATTCCAGACATTGACCACTCTGTTGCTGAAGTCGTATTTCCTGAAAAATCAAGTTTGGTGTGATTAACCTTGAGTTTGTATCTTTTGTTTGCTCTTGTGTTGTTATGGTTGAAGTTGAAGTATTCATTGACAGGTAGGACATTGCAGTGCATGATTTTATACTATACTTGGATCGGATCGAAAGTGGAGTAGTTCCAGGTTTTCTAGGTCTAGAATTTCAAGTCTGGTGGCATAAGGTATTCTATAATGAATAGAGGAGTGGAGCACTCTTCTTGTGAAATATTTCTGGACTTTCCCAACTGTGTTAATATCAGATACGTAATGTGGGTTCCAGACTGAGGCTGTTATGTGGTTGAGTATTGGTCTAGCAAATGTTTTGGTATGCTACCAGCTTCTAGTAGTGACATATTCCAGAGAAAAGTCACGTTAAGGATCGAGGTTTCAACAACTTTACATAGCCTTTTTTGGACTTATGTAGTGTTACAGGTTTGAGAGGACTCTCAGCCCTTTAGGTCACTAGAGATGAGTACTCCCAAGGGTCATATTGACAGAGTTTGGATCATCAACAAGATCTTGACTATCTCAGCTTGTATTTTATTTTCTGATTTTTTTTTTTTGCCAGTAAGTAGGACACAGAGCATTTATTTCTGTTGAGTTTGAGTTGGCATATTTGTTTGCCACTATTCTGACTACATACTCAAAGGTCTTTTTGAAGGGCAGCAGTGTTGTGTGTGTGTGTGTGGAATAGCTTTATCTTTCATTCAGCGAAGAGAATGACAGTTGCTCTTAAATATGAAATCAACAGAGGCCATTTATGTAGGGTATAAATGAGAGTTTGGTCTAGGAAAACTGCCTTGGGGAGACACCATTGTTGACAGGAATACCACTGTTGATAGGACGTTCCCAATTTTGACTATTTGTTGTCTGTTGACAGGAATGTTTCTATCCAGTATATGCATTCTGTCCAAGATACCGGTAAGATTTTAGTTTTAGGAGTAGTTTGTCGTGTACCACTGAATCAAAGCAGAAAGACTATTATATTTGCGTCTATTGCTTTGCCCTGATTGACTTGTGTAGTCATAATGTTTTTGGCAGTGTAAGAGTTGCAGATTACATGATACGTTTTTTCCTAAAACCAAATTGGTTTATTAAGAGAGTAGGTTGTTTTGTTTCTAAGTGGTGGATGGATGGATGTGGTTAATAATTGTTTTCCATGACTTTACAGGTGACGCAGCATAAAAAGATTGGGTCTGTAATTTTCAACTAGGCTGGGGTCTTCCTTTTTGAAGTGAGGATGACCGTGGCTTGTGACCATAGTTTTGGCAAGGAGCTGGTCCAGAAAGATTTTTTCAAAGATTTATGCTTAGAGGTTCAGCTATGGATAGCTTTTTAAATAGTAGGTATATATTCCCGTCCAGTCCAATCAATAGAGATGGTTTTAGATTTGCTTAGTGCTTTTTCAACATTGTCTTTACATATATAAAGTGTGTATTAGATCATTGTAGTTGTCCTGTGGTTTTGACTAGGAAATTACTGGGCAATGATCCATTGCGCTGTTTACAATACTGAGCCAAGAATGGTGTTAAAGAGGTTGGCTTTAATAGTGTCCGTCATTCGCAGTCTTTACCATTAGGGTCCTTTCATGGGTGGGATGGGACCTCTGGTGTCTTTTATGAATTTGATGTTTTATAATATATATAAGTAGAAGCGCAGGTGGAACTGGTTGCATAGAAGGTTTTCTTCTGTTTAAGTGTGATAATTGGTGCAATCAGTTTCTTATCTTTCTGGTAGCATAAATTTTTTGTGATTTTGAGTTTGCACTTTGGGCAAGGTAACGATTTTTGTTTTTGCGCCAAAGTGATTTCTTTTTGGATTGAAGCTTTCCTTATTGTTTGGGTAATTTATTATTTTTTTGGTTTGGGGAGTTTGTTAATAATATATGAATTTTGATGACTCTTTTGACTTCAAGTAACAAATGTTATAATCGGATGGTCTTTTACTACAGTATTGGCATAAGAGAATATGAAATCCGGGATGAGAGATCGTTTGTTTATCAGATCATAGTTGCCTTTTTTGAAGTTATAATTGGGGATTCCGTTGTGATTTTTATTGTGGATAATATGATGAGACAAAGTCAAATCATATTGTGGTCATTGTTGGAAAAGGGTTCTTTTCATTTGTATTCCATAAATTGAATTCAAACTATTGCAGAAGATGAGATTGAGGCAGTTGTTAGTCTAACAGTGTTGTTGGTTCCTAGTTTGTTCTAGTCCCAGATTTTTTACTGCATTGTAGAAGGATTTCCATATGGAGATCAGTTTGTACATTCCGTTAAGGGTCCAGTTAATATGAGGTAAGATTTGAAGTCACCAAGAAAGATAAAAGTGTGTGGGCTCAGGATGGTGCCCTACTGTAAAGGCCCTGTCACACTGCCCAACGGATGCAAAACATTTTGTAAAAAGGACACAGCGGACCAAGAAAAATGTTCCATCCATTGTTATCCGCTCTCAAAAGGGCAAAAATTTGCATAAGCAGAGCGGATAACCACGGAAAGGAATGGACGGGGGGGAGCGCAGAGGCGGATGGAAAGTGGATGCGGAACGGACCTAGCGGATGGAAGCGGATGGAAGCAGATGCAGAGCGGATGCCTAGCGGATATAGCAGATGCATAGCGGATGCAGACACGGATGTCCCCATAATGCCTAGTGGATGCACGAACGGATTGCATTGGTACACTTTTCCGCTCAACAAGTTTTTGAGCAAGCGCTCAAAACTTTCCTGAGGCGATGAAATTGTCATAGACGGATCTGCGATTGGATAGAGAGGAAGCAAAACGGAGGCAGTGAGTACAGAACAGAATCATCGCGTTAACCAACAGATGGCAAGGCTGTTTCTCTCTACATTTTACATCCTCTTTCCATCCATTGGCGCAGTGTGTACAGGGGCTTAAGTAGTGTATTTAGCTTGTGTTTGCATGTTCGATGTCATAATCAGGGGCTCTGCTACCATAGTAAGAGCTTGAAATGTAATATTTAAGAGAGACAGTTTCACAGATGATGGTTTCAGGAATAGCAAGCTCCTGGGTAACTTGGATGTTTTTTAGATGTAGGGACTTTTTAATAGAAGATAGCAACAATCATTCTCTACAGATTTCACGATCTGATCGATAACATGATAGTCTTTTAACTGTGGTAATGGAGTCAGGGAAGATGTTGTTGAGCCATGTTTCACAAGACAAATATAATGGTTACATTAGCCGTATTTTAGTCAGAGGAGAAATTCAGGTATTTTTTATTTACAAGGCTTCTTGCCTTGAGTAGCTTGCATTTAAGGCCAGTTGTGGCTCGGAATAGAGGTAGTTAGGGGCATGCATGCCTAGTTTTGAGTTGATGTTGGATTGAATGGGGTGGAGTTGGATTGCAGAGTTGTGGGTTGTTGTGACTTTCTTTTGATGCAAACAGCTCTGTAGTCAATGTACAGATCCTTTTTTTCCATTGTCTAGATTGGTTTGTGAGTTTCTGTGCGGAGTTCAGCGGGAGCGGATTCCTTTGCAGTATGGATTAGTCTGGTCCTTAACAAAGTTTTTTTTGTGATTGGGATTGAATTTTTTGCAATGGCATTTATTGTATGAATGAATATGCATTTGCTGGACTCATTTTTGCATTCAACTCTACAAATACTCAGAGCCGTCATTGTATTTGTACCCATGGCCCATCTCTGGTTATTTCATGAAATCTTCAGGAGAGATGTTTTGTTGTATTAGAGTAGCTTATGATATCACAACAAACTTTGGTGAAGTCATCTGATTCATTGGTGTCTTCGCGAGACCAGATAAGATGGCATTTGGATTTGTTTCTGTTCACGATTCCATGGTGTCTCTGATCGAACAAAGAGATATTATTTAATGGAATTTTGAATGGATAGTAATTTGTTTGTGGTTGTGTCTTGGTGGTTATTTTTCGGTTTTAAATTGTGATTGTAGTTGAGGTAAGTGGTTGTAGTTGTTGTGGGATTTGCTTTTGAGGCTGATAGCATACTCACTTATCACTGTGTTGTTATTTTTTTTTTCAAGAGAAATTAGCGCTTCCTTGTATAGTTGTTTCAAAACACTGGTTGCTAAGCATTCTTCTATTGAGTGAATGAGTGATTCTAACATGCTTCTCAGCTCTGTCAGGTAGGGTACTCAGTTTGTTTAGCTTAGGAGAACAGGATGGACATAGAAAAAGAATGTATCTGAAATTTTTAACCCTATCAAGCTACGGTTTTTGTTTGCGTTTAGCAGGCAAGGTGGGGCTTGATTATCGCATAGGCGGCATTGATGTAAATTTTGCTTTCATTGATGGTTTCAAGACATTTCTGAAACATGTGGAGGAGTCTGGGAAGTCATTAGTAGAAGATATTTTTCTTTTGTTTTTGGTTTGGGGTTTTTGCTGGCATGGTCAATGGCAATAGTACAACTAATTAATTACAATGGCTAGTTAGATGACAGGTAGGAAATTACTAATGAATGTTGGTATTATAAATGTTAATTTGATATGTTTTGAGAACAAATCAAAAGTAAGTTTGCTTTATTACTAAAAATCAACTCTCAATAAGTGTTGGTTATTACCAAATCACTCTAATCAAATTTTGCTTTTCTAATTTATTTGATTCATATATGAAATTGGCACAAAAAACAGGAAAAATTTTGAGTTGCTTTTGATTAAAACACTTCTTTTCTGGTTCCAACTTATACATCTCACAAGAAGTTGCTATAGAAATAAGTTTACTCACCAGGTCAAGAAGAAACAGCATAACAAGGAATAGCAATAGCAGACTTATATCTCCACTTCATAGTGCTTTAAGGCTAGGTCCCACTGGCCAACGGATGCAAAACATATGCAAAAAAGGAACACAGAGGACGAGCAAAATTTCGGGGGTGGCTCCATCCGTTGTTATCCACTCCAAAAAGTGCCCCAAAATTTGCATAAACAGAACAGAAAAGAATGGAAAGGAACAGATGGGGATACGTACGTAGCGGGGATGTTAAATGGATGTTCGTAGGAAAGCCTAGCAGAATAGGAAGCGGAATTGGAACGGATACACATCCGAAGGGCCTTCCGGGGGAGAATTGCCGAAAATGGAACGCATACTGGAAGGCAGCCGGAATGCGTAGTCGGAATGACGCGGATGGCATCCCACGGACGCCTGATAGGATGGTCATAGCGGATGCATAGTGGATGCATAGCGGATGCAAAGTTGCTTACTGCGGCATTGCAGGAGGAGGAATGAATTAGCATCAGCTCCATGGATATAAAAGGATGCAAGCTCACAACAAACTAAGCATCAGAGGAAAAGAGTGCTGACCACAAGACATTCTTCGAATAACACCGCATGGTCTCATCATTCAGGGAAGAAGAAGAAGCCGGTGCCTACTCCTGCAGGCCCTGGAAGGAAGGACAAAACCCAGCCATCCCACCCCCTGCACTGACTCTGCGACGCTTGCTTGGTGCTTCTGCTGCTTGGTGCTGCTGCTGCTGGTGATTGCTGCTGGGGCTCTGCTGTGTCTGTCTCTCGCATGCTGAGTGAGTTCGTCGCTGCTGCTGCTGTCTTTCTGTTGGTGCTGCTGGTGCTTCTTCGTGGGCCTCGCTGGTGCTTCTGCTGCGTGCCTGCTGCGTGGCTTTTCCCTGCTGCTAGGGCTGGTGACTGCTCTGTGGTGGACCAGCCCCAAGGCCCTTCAAAAAGCCCTGCGGCTAAAGCCCCTGAAGGCCCTTGCTGCTGAAGCCCCTGCCAGAGGAAGGAAGGAGGCAAAAGGAAGGAGAAGGAGAGAGGGGAACATGAGGAGGAGGTGCTGGAATGGCTGAGGGAGACAAGTACCTATGGAGAAGGGCCACAGACTCTATCGCGACACGCAGAAGGAAGCAGGGCAGCCTTGGAGAAGACAGGCAGAGAGGTCTGGCTACACTTCAAAACCAACTTCCTGGGATGGTGGAAAGCACATGCCACACCCTAGGTAGGCAAGCTTACACCTCAAGAAAATCTGGCTCAGGCACTGTCAAAGCTCAACGGACCAAGAGATGTACGTCATGGCCAAGTGGCAGCTTCCTGGAGGGTGAGGTCCCCCACGCAAGGAGCAGCCCCTACTGACACCCCTCCTCCCTCAGAACAGCCCAAGAACAGCCCAGTCCTCTTACCAGCCAGGAGAACAGCTTACCATACTGTCCCATGCAGGTGTCTTCGGAGGGCCCAATGCCAGAGACCCCACCGACAGCCTGCACTCCCCAGGCCAAGAGGACGTGGAGGATGCCCCTGGTCACAAATGGATGGAAGAAGCGGCAAGGCCACCAGAGACCAACCCATACCACCACGCCCAGCTCCACCTCCACATGAAAGCGAGGAAGAGAGGCAGAGGCAGACTGGAGGGCCAGAGCCACACTGTCCGTGTTGGAGAATCAGGGCACAATCAAAACACCAGCACAGATTCTTCTCTCTCAAAGCTGGTCCCAACAGCGACACACCATTCTCAAACTTGGAAGCCCTCAATCACCTACGGAGCCAGACCCTCAATGGACCGCCCGAGGCCCAGTAAACCAGTGATGAAGGAGAAGATTACCAGCACTGCTGCCACACCCTCAAGGCCCAGCTGAACCTGCCACCAGTCCCAAGTCTGTCCTCCACCCCAGGCGATGTTCAAAAGCCCTTACCACAGCTTTTCAACAATCCTCTTAACACCTACCAGCGTATGAGTACCAGGACTCTTCCTACAAGTAGAGGCAGCCCTTCCCAGTCACAGGCGCCCAGGTTCATTCGCATGCCACAGACACCTCACCTCACCCAGCTGCAGAACCAGACAAGCCCCACAACAACACGTCCTTCCTCCACCCCACAAGCCCAACCCCCGTCCAACGGACAATCTGTCATCCAGTCTTCTGCCTGACATGCCCAGGTCCTTGAATGAAGCGGCCTCTCAACCTCACGGGAACATGAGTCAGCTCTCTGAGAGCTATCCGTGATACAACCATCCCCTTGTTGTCCTCGTCAGGCCAAGCACCCCAATTGGCAACTCCAGACCATGCAGTCATAGCCAAGCACCTTCCACAGTCCCTGGCCTACTTGACAGCTGAGACCAGATGGACATTGGCCTCAGAGTGACTGAGAATAGTGCCAGAGTGGTGTTTACCTTGTTCACTTTATCTTTGGCCTTAAGACACTTTACTTGCGTTCATTTTGCTTTTTAATAAAGTCAACAGTTTTAGCTTAAAGAACAGTTATTTAGTAAGGTTATCTTTGCTTCACCACACTTGTTCATTTTATTTACTATATGAAGTTATTAGGTTAAAACTTTGAAAAAATGGGTAAGCCTTTGCCATTGGCTTTGGGTGGTGAGAAGTAAGTGATTGTTGTAGCATAAGGTAAGAGATAGTTCTGGGAGTGGTTAACGATGTTGTGGGTGGGTAAGGATAGCTTGTGGGATAGATAAACCTCCAGTGCAAGCATCATGGGACTGTATGGTCCACCCCTCTCAGCTGCCACACATATGGCCCTTTTTTATCAATAACAATTTATTCATTGATCCAACACATTTCACAATAAACAAAGCTCTTTATTAATGCCCTATTCATTGAAGGGCCCCACTCAACATACATGGCAACAATCTCATCAATGTGATTGAGACAGGCTGCAAGGAAGCATCCATTAAACATCTAACATCCTGTCTTGCCACTCCACTGCTCCAGCTGGGGAGTTGCACCAGTGTTTCAGGAGGTTGCATGTCTGCTCTTCCTTCACTGTGGAAGCTCTGTTGGGGCTTGTACATCCCACAGTGTCTATCAGGTTTCGTCCTTGCCTCCATTCACCAGGCTCCATGTTCATTCCCTTGTTGATGGTCCACAAGCCTGTTCTGTAACAGACTGGGTAGTGGTGCAGCATGAGAATTTGCAGGATTCAGCAAGCTTCCATGATGCTCCTCACGGTCGTGGGTGGATGCTGCATGGTGGTGAAAAGTACCTGGAACCTGTTGGCCAGGATACAAAGGCGTTCTCCACCAACCGTCTTGCCCTGAACAGCCTGTAGTTGAAAGATCCTCTCTTAATGGGTGAGGTATCTTGAAGTGTAGGGCTTCATGAGGTAGGTTCTGAGGGAGAAGGGCATCATCACCCATGATGAAGTAGGGCACACAGATCTTGTGTGTCATTGGCTAGGGGGTCTGGATCTGGGAAAAACCATGATGAGGTTGCGTTCCAGCCCATCCTTGAGGTCACTGGCATTGTATACCTGGCTATCAGAAGCCCATCGATGTACATGAACTTGTAGTCAGCATCACCCATGGCAAGAGGATGATACTGAAGAAGCCCTTGTAGTTGTAATAAGAGGACCCTTGAGTTGGCTGGAGCTTTGGCAGGCTACATGCTTCCATCTATGGCTCCAAGGGTGTGGGTGAAGTTCCACCTCTGATACCACTGCTTCTGGCAACTTTCCTCAGCCTTCTTCAGTGGTGGGCACTGGAGGAGCTCCTCCGCTATTCTTCGATGATGGCCTGCACCACTTCTCTGACCACTTTGCTGATGCTGTTGTATGGCCCCCTCCAGGCATAGCTGCATGTTTCTGTATGTGGTTCGAGAGGCCAGGTGGCACAGAGTCAGTGCCACCTTCAATCCAGGGTCCAGGTTGGGAAAGAAGTTGGTGCTCGCTTGGTCAACCTGGGTCTCAGGACGCTCTACAAGTTCGTCAAACATGGCTGGTTGGCATCCTCATGCTGGAATGCATTGAGAGGTTCTTCATTCCTTAATCCCACCATTCAGTCTGTCATACAGTCCAAATCCAACTCTTCTCTGATCCATACGTCGGACCCACACACAGCTCTGGAATGCTCTCCATTCTATCCTCTCCTTGCGTAGAAAAGGGTGAAACAGTCTGAACAGGCTTGGTTCTGGTGTTGATGTATGCAGAACTAATTAAGGACTGTGTTATGATCCATGCGGTGGAGATCAAGTGGATGATGTGGAAGAGCAAGACCAAAAGGGTGAAGTAGTCTGTATCACCACGGCTGCTAGACTGAATAGTGTGGATGTCAAGTTGAAATTTCCTCCTCCTTTTTATAGGAAAAAATTGGTCTCCGCAGCGTGTCCTTCCACATTTAGCCTAGGCATACTTCCAGACATCCTAAATATCTGAAGATACATCCATATAGAAAACATTTTGTCCATTGTAAATCCTTATATACGAGAATGCTACGCTAACTCTTTCTATTTCCGTGCTACTAACCGCTGTGATAGACATTCCCGTGCACCTTTTGGCTTCCTCCTCTTTCCGTTTTCAGCTGCAGCAGACTGTGAGTTGCGAGGATGTCCAGAAGGATGTCGAGCAGGAGACAGCGGACATTTAACGGATGACAACGGCCGCGAGGACGTTGTCTGGCCTGTATGGTGTCATGGATGTTACATCGTACGTGGCAAGAAAGTCAATCCGCTCCAAAATTTTTTGTTGCAGCTCAAAACTTCTTGCATGGATGAAATTGCATTGGACAGATGCTCGGACGGATAGAGCACAGAAAACACGTACTATGCAGTGAGTACACAACGGATGCATTGCGTTTTCCAATGGATGGCAAGCTTTTTTGTCCATTTTACATCCTCTTTTCATCCATTGGTGCAGTGGGACATGGGCTTTACAGCCATCCCTAAGCAGTTTACAGAATCAGCATATTGTCTCCAATAATCTGGGTCCTTATTTTATTGATCTCGGAAGGCTGAGTCATCCTTGAGTCAGTCAGGATCAGATTTCTGGCAGTGGGCATCCTTAGCCTGTAATACTGCATTGTAACTACTGCATCATCATCGCTGCAAACCAAAACAAAATCTAGAAAAAGCTTGCCTGACTGGTTTTATTTTTAACTGGAACATGCAGAAAAATAGCCAAAATTCAGTCCAGAATTCCAAGAGCCAGGTCAGAGTCAGAATTTCACAAGCAGAATCCACACAAAAATCATGCAAGAGTGAGACATTAGACAGTTAATTCTAAAGATGGAATATGAGTTAGGTCTGTCTCTTAAATCAGGCTGCAAGCAGTTGAGTTTAATTTATTTATTTAAGAATAGCAACAGCCCTTAGACTTCTGTACTGCTTCAGTGTTTTACAACCCTAAGCAGTTTACAGAGTCAGCATGTTGCCCCCAACAATCTGGGCCCTCAGTTTACCAATATTGAATGGATGGAAGGCTGATCAACCTTGAGCCAGTGAGAATCAAACTGCTGGCAACTGGCAGTCAGCAGAAATAGCATGCAGTACTGCATTCTAACCACTGCACCAAAATGTATATGTCCACTCACTCACTCTCAGCGACTCTAGGCAGCTTACAAAAATGATCAAGTTGACATTCTTAAAGTAATGTTGGACTATGTAAATGCTTATTTTGAGCAAATTTCAATTAATTTTATAATAATGACAGCAGTATTGCCATCATACAGTATATTACTAGTTAATATTGCAGTCTTTGTAGAAAAAAATCAGTCAATTTTCTTAAAAACAATACAAGGCTAAGCAATTTCATTTTTATGACCACATGTAAGACAAGTTAATCCTTTATATCACCATGTATGACTGACCACAGAAAGGTAATATGCTTCCCAAGATAATGAGCTTATGATATCTTGGAACTCAACTACTGGATGGAAAAATATAGAAACAATCAAAAGCAAGACATTGGCAATTATATCATCTGAATTCTGTATAAGACATTAATAATAATAAACAGTTTGCTTTCAGGTAAGAATATAAGATTAGGTTTTTTTTTTCTAAATTCATTTATCCACTTGAGCAGGAGCTAGACTAGAAGACCTATTCTATTCTATTATATTCTATTCTATTCCATTCCATTCTATTCTCTGCAAGGAATATACATCCTTCCTTCCCTACCATCCAGTCAGAGCTGAAGAAGCTTCTTGGATGAGAAAGAAAACATCTTCAAAGAAAAACAAGAAAGTCCAGTTGCCTCTTGAAAAAACAACTTTGGGATAATAGAAAGAAAGTTTTCAAATCATGGAAGTATTTTTCCACTTTACTCTGCCTTGGTTAGATCACATCCTGAGGACTGTGCCAAGTTCTAAACACATTTTGAAAAGGATTAAAACAAGTTCGCAGAAGAACAACAGAGTCAGCAAGAATCTAGTAATCAAGCAGTATGATGACAGATAGGTATGTTTAATCTCAAGAAAAGAGAAAGGATATAATGATTCTTCATAGATGAAGATGCAGACTTGTTATCTCTTGTTCCAGAGTACAGGACACAGAATAAAAGATTAAAAGTAAAAGAAGGAAGATTTCAACCGAATGTTAAAAAAATAGAACATTTGAGATTGAGACAGGCAGATCGTACTGCCCCTTTTATTCAATGTGTTCAAGTGGAGGCTAAGATGCCATTTGTCTAGTCTGCTTTCATTTGGATTTTTGCACTGAGGAGGCAGTTGGATTTGACAGCCCAAATAGCCCCTATCAACTCTGATTTTATAGCATTGGCATAAAACCCACACTGTTTTTGTCACTTCTCATATCTTTTCAATCACAATTCTGCTAAACACTTTCCAAGACACGTTTAAACACAAATCCCCATACAGTTTTGCTATGTTTCCCTTATATAAGGCAAAATAGTTTTCTAATTTTCTTGCATGAGGACAATATTTTATTTTATTAAATTTAAATAATTTATATGACTCTCACAATAGTGACTTTGGATGCCAAACAAATTAAACAACAATTAAAACAATAAAGCATGGCAACCAAGTTAATGATACTTTCCTGCCATTGCTGAGGATTTCGACCAAGAGTGTTTAAACTTGACAAGTATAAGACTTGTGGACTTCGATTCCCAGAATTCCTGAGCTAACATGACTGGATGAGGAATTTTGGGAGTTGAAGTCCACAAGTCTTAAAGCTGTCAAGTTTGAAGACCCCTGATTTAGACTGATTCTAATGAAGTTGCTCCATCTGAACCTATGGAATGTCAGCCTCTGGAAGCACCATGACAAAAAGTCAGCTGAGGCTAATCAAACTCAGGTACCACCTAAACAGTATTCAGTTGGAGTATTCAGTTGATGAGGTGAGGTCACCAAGCCCACAAACTCAGCATACAGAATAAAAGCAGAACAATGATGTTCAATGAGACTTCTTGCCAAACAGAAGAGAGACCTTCATAGCTGAGGGCAGCTGACTGCAGCCAGAATTAAGCAGCTTTGAGTCAGTTTCCTTGTTGCAAACAACTATGTGATCTCTGGCTCTTTCATGATACTCTTGTTGATTCTGTTCATGAAACTCTAATCCTTGGACTGGCTGACTAACATGATTTGGCTCTCTGAACTCAGACTGGATTTGGGACTTCTTCTGTGCTGAAAGCAAAACCAGTAAAGCAAGTTTTCTTCTTCAGAGACTTTGTGTTGATTTATGATTCTCCCTGGTCTGTTATCCGTGTAACTTTGAAGTAAATTACTAATTCCATAGCAACTGTGCTTGAGTGTGTAATTGAAGCCTGAAGCAGGACATTTTCTGCTGGGGTTAGACAGGGCTAGCTGCCTGGCCCAAATGTTTGGGGAAACAGCTAGGATTTGTATGCATTTTATTTATTTATGAAATGTCAAAGCTGTCTGAATCCATGATTCTGAGTAGCTTAGAGATAAAAAGAAACACAGTAAATAAAAAAAGAGATTATGATTGTTTGGAATAATAAAACATACTATAAAGCAAGCACTTCTAATGTGGGCTCCACAACTACATATCCCATGACCTGAGAGAACAACCAGATTTGTTGTAGTTTCCTGAATATCATGAGGATGGCAGCTTGCAAATCTCTTAGGAGTGTGTGTGGGGGGAATACTATTTCAGAGTGCAAGCACTGCAACAGAATAGATGCACTTTATGGATCCTATAAGATGGCACTGTTTGGTTGACAGGATCTGGGGCATATCTATCTGGTTTGACCAAGTTAAATAAGTTGCATTCCATAAGCAAACTACATCCATATGTTCACATTTTTCCAATTATCCAATTAAACATCTGTAGCCTTATCATTTTTCAACATCCTCACAATACTTTCTGTACGATTTTTCTTGGGTGTTAAATGTTTGGAGCATTCATTTCATGTCAACTGTTTGATGTTTATCATTCCCATATAGCTTTCCAAAATAATTCTTCCAGCACTTCATTATAATTTAATCTCATTTCATATATTTTTTTAATTCAACTCAGTTCCCTCTACTGTAAAATCCTTTTTAGTTTTTTTCATTTATAGTAGAACCTCAATTAATGTAGCATTTGTGGGGAGGGGATCAGTGGTGGGATTCAATTTTTTTTTTACTAACAGTTATGTGGGTGTGGCTTAGTGGGGAAGGATACTGTAAAATCTCCAATCAGATAACAGATAATAGATAATCAGAGTTGGAAGGGACTTTGTAGGTCATCTAGTCCAACCCCCTGCCCAAGCAGGAGATTTCTGACAGATGGCAGTCCAGTCTCTTCTTGAAAGTCTCAAGTGATGGGGCTCCCACAAGAAGGCTCACGTTCGACAAGGTAACCAACTAACAAGAGTGACAGTCTTTCAAAGAGGAATAAAGGTCGTTAAATCTCCTTGTTTGGTTTCCATCCATTATTCCTTGTCTGGCCTACAGGTGCTTTAGAAAATAGATTGACCCCTTCCTCTTTGTGCCATTCAGAGGTGGTATTTATCCTTTACAAATTGTTTCTTCCCTAATATTCACTCTAGACACAATCAGAAATGGTCTGCTCCCATTTAGAATTCTATTTCTCTGGATCCTTCACAATTGTTTCAATCTTTCATTATAAATAATCCATCATGCTTCAAGTTTATCTTCATTCCTTTGATATCTGTGCTAATGAATGATTAAACTGTGTATTTGAAACAAAACTTTCCCCAAGCACTGATTTACCAATCTCCACATTCATTCCCACTTTTCTTATACTGTCTTCTCTTATTCCAGGGCTGTCAAACTCCCAGAATACAGGCCAGATGTGTCGTGTGCTGGCCATGCCCATGCCTGGTTTAGTGAAGCGGGAAAAGTTTCTGATACATCATGTGATGCTGCCGTAACGATGTGAGTTTGACACCCCTGTCTTATTCTCACCCTTCCATTCAGGTCACACAAAGGAATAAATTGTTTCCCTAGATTACATTCATTCTGAATATAATGCAATTCCCCTATAACCAATAATCAAATACTGCATTTACTTTTCCATTATCACAACTCATTGGAATATGAATGCAATTTTCACCAATCTACGACTATTTTCATGTGTACTTTTTGTTGGTTCAAGATCATAATCAGTTTTGCAGTAGCTGATCAGGATCACATGCAAATTGTTTACAAAATGGTCCTCCCTGTTCCCAAATATTGTTTCCTGACTTGCTAGTTTCCTCCTCAATGCACTTTCATCTTCATGCATGTATTCATCAGCTGTTCTCTGCTATATCATTGTACCCCCAATTATAGCATTGCATCCTTCTCCTTTCTCTACATTTCAGAAACATAACATGGGGAAAATAGGAAGAGGAAGGTATGGTGGATATTTGTAAAAATAATAAAGACAAGATACACATAAATAAACTTCTTCCCTCCCTCCCTCACTTCCTTCCTTCCCCTTAATTTGTCTCCTTTATTCTTTACCCTCTTACAATCCAAGTCTCAATATTCTATTATTGAGGACCTCATTAGATGGCTTCATATTATATATATTAACTTTTGCCATTCATTGTGGTGTTCATCAATGAATACTTTCACATCACATCTTCGCTGATGATGTAAAGCTATTAAACAGCACAGACAATACTGCTACCTTTCAAAAAGACCTTGACTATGTGTCAGAATGGTCAAACAAATGATAACTTCAAATCTCAACAAATAAATGCTCTGTCCTACATATTGGTAAAAGAAATCAGAAAATAAAATACAGGCTGAATAGTCAAAACCTTGTTGATGATCCAAACTCTGTCAAGGATCTTGGTCATCTCTAATGACCTAAGTGCTAGAGCCCACTGTAACTACATAGCCAAAAAGACGTCAAGAGTTGTTAACCTCATCTTACGTAGCTTTTTCTCTGGTAATATAACGCTAATAACTCAAGCATACAAAACATTTGCTAGACCAATACTCAAATACAGCTCATCAGTCTGGAACCCACATTACGTATCTGATATTAACACAGTTGGGAAAGTCCAGAAATATTTCACAAGAAGAGTTCTCCACTCCTCTACTCGTTGCAGAATACCTCATGCCACCAGACTTGAAATTCTAGACCTAGAAAACCTGGAACTACACCACCTTCGGTCCGATCTAAGTGTAGTATATAAAATCATACATTGCAATGTCCTACCTGTCAATGAATACTTCAGCTTCAACCATAACAACCACAAGAGCAAACAATAGATACAAACTCAAGGTTAATCACACCAAACTTGATTGCAGGAAATACAACTTCAGCAACAGAGTGGTCAATGTCTGGAATACTCTCCCTGACTCTGTGGTTTCTTCCCCAAACCCCCCAAAACTTTAACCTTAGACTGTCTACTATTAACCTCACCCCTTTTCTAAGAGGTCTGTAGGGGGCGTGCATAAGTGCACCACTGTCCCTGTCCTATTGTGTCTTTTATTTTTTTATTATTCTTATACATATCCATGTATTCATAACCATATTTTACTTATACCTATTATCTTGTAAGCAATTGACAAAAATAAATTAAAAAACCCCATAATGCTTTTTAGTAAAATAGAGGATTAACGTTCTCTGTCAATACTAATGATAGCACAATCAGTTTGGTCCCTCAGCCTTCCATCCTTCCGAGGTTGGTAAAATGAGGACCCAGATTGTTGGGGGCAATATGCTGACTCTGTAAACTAGTTAAGAGAGGGCTGTAAAGCACTATGAAGTAATGTACAATTCTAAGTGCTATTGATATTTTTATTTAACCAGCACAAGCAGCTAAAATCCAGTTTTATTTCTTAAACGCTCAAACTATTCTATGCAAATTAGGATTCTGAACAGATGCCACAATGCATTTTCTCACAATTACAAATAAGACACCATAGGAATTCTTGAAAATATTTAATGTGGAGATTAGTTTTCCCAGGATAAGTTTTCAAAGTGGTGCCACAGAATTTTAGATCCTGAGAATGATGAATCTGATCTAATCAGACCAATTAAGCCTAAAAAGAACAAAAGCCCTAGTTATTACATGGGATCCAGTAACAACATTATCAGCCAAGGAGAAGAGCAGCAGCTGCTATCCCCTATATAAACAGGAAGCAATATTTATTCTCTAAGGAGCAAAGGGGTTAGGAGTCAGTTATTCAAACTCCCCCGTGCAATGTGAGCCAGTGATGTGAGCTTTCTTTCTCATCAGTCATGGATTTCAACTAAAGAGAGATGTATTCATTCCTATATCTCCCAAGGAAAAATAGACCTCTTTTTTAAGCAGGAGGAATTCTTCCTCATAGAGATGTATGGTGCAAACCATGAGAACAAGTTTCTTCTACATCATCTGGAAACAACCAGTCCAAGCAAAGGATTTTAGTAGCTGCTTCTTCAAAATATTAAATTCATGCACTTGGGATCTATTTCTGAATTTGAGGATGATGCCAGACCTTTAAATACTTGTTTGTTGTTAGTTGCGAAGTTGTGTCTGACCAATCACAACCCCATGGACAAAATTCCTCCAGGCTTTCCTGTCCTCTACCATCTTCTGGAGTCCATTTAAACTCATGCCCACTACTTCAGTGACTCCATCCAGCCACCTCATTCTATGTTGTTCCATTCTTCTATTGCCCTCAATCTTTCCCAGCATTAGGCTCTTGTCCAGTGAGTCCTTCCTTCTCATTAGGTGGCCAAAGTATTTGAGTTTCATCTTCAGGATCTGGCCTTCTAAAGACTTAAATACTTAGATTATTAGGATTTAAATATTTAGATACTTACTTAGGATTTAAATATTTAATATTTAATATTTAAATACTTAAATACTTAGAATGACTTTAAATGCTTTCCCAAATTAACACTTGCAAATTATTTACTTCTGCTTTTAAATTTATTTTTTTTAAATTAAAACCTATTATCTCTCTTGCATATATGATTGTATTGTTTTTAACAATTCTAAATGTGTAAATACATTTTGTGTATCTTTAGTACATAAAGTTCTCTAATCCTGACTCCTTAATGTTATTTAATTATGTTAAGTCAAAGGGAAAGAGTGTTTTCTTATTCTCTCCTGAAATTCTAGTTTCCTTGTAGACTTGAACTTTTTTTTTGTTCGTTTGAATTTATAAGAGAAAAAAAAATCACATAGTGCTTTCTGAACCAAATGCTAAGCTGGTTTTCAGTGACAGTAAATCTGTTAGGGGAAAAAAAACCATTACAAGCAAAATACCTGCTTGGAGAGATAATCTTTAACGTCTTCTGGTTCTGTTTTATTTTGTCTTAGGGGTCCCTACAATTATATTTTGTATATAAGGATGAACAAATTTTACATTTCTAAATTATGTCTTTATGAAAAGATGTTCCTGAAGAAAAGCTATAGACATTTGTTACAATATCAGGTTCAGAGCTTGGAAATATTAAGGACAAGAATAGATTCATTGGAAATGAATAACATGCACAGTCTACATTAGGAAATATGATGGTCCAAGACACAACTCCTCATGTTCTAAATTACTTTGCCAAAATATTTTTTATACAAATGTATAGATATATCCACCCAAAAGCAGTAATACCTCCTAAAAATGGAGGATCTTAACTTGCCACTCAGAAAGATGCATGGGGAATTTGATATGACAAATATTTGGTTTTCTTTGGATTGCTTAATGTAAACTTAGGCAAGCAGGAAGGAAGCAGGAAGTAGATTTAACTATGATGGGTATCTCTTAGCTAGGAAATCAGTACAAATGTAAATTATACATAGCAATTATTGAATGCAGTTTATCATGGGCATTGATAACTCCTTGAACATGAGCTACTATCATAAACCACTGTTTCTCAATCTTGGCAAATTTAAAATGCCTGGACTTCAACTCTCAGAATTCCCTGGCTATCATGCTGGCTGAGGAATGTTGGGAGTTGAAGTCCAGGCATCTTAAAGTTGCCAAGGTTATATTATAGACTGTGTATGGCTGTTGAGATAAAGCTCCGGCTTTTAAAAAAATCCAGTAAAAATATAGAATTTGATAGTTATAGGATGTTAAAGGCACTCACAAATCTTACTGTATTGCCTAGGAAGCTTGCATGAAATTTTAATTACTAATGCAAAAGGGAAAACTTTTTTATTAGACGATGATGTGAATTGAAATAGAAGGATGCTTTTGATGGAGGATGACCCTAAAAGGGCCATCTAAAACTTTTGCACTAAATTTGGATATGTGAGGTCAATGTCTTCTCTTTTCTTTACCTGTAAAGTTTTTTGGGGTACGACCCCTTTCGTCATTCTGAGAAACAGTCACAAACAACCCAGAGTGGTCTTAAGTCAGCAAAGGTGCTGGAAACAAAACAAAGACACTTGGAAAAGTTATGAAATTGCCAGAAGTTGGCCCTGAAACTACAAGCAAGGTCTAGAGAGCAAGCTTACCCAGCCGACATATATTTGTTATAAAGTTAGGGTTGCTGTGGAAACCATAATCCATTAAAACGAACTCAAGAGGACGTACACTAAAGACTTAAGTTGGTCAAGGTTGGAGTTCCAAAGGTGTCGTTGACTTATCAGAACCAAGGTTTTTTTTTGTTTTAATTTTACACCTTTGGTTGTGACTCCTGGCCACAGCCTGAACTAGTTCCTTCAGTGTTCTTGGCAAGGATTTTTGGAAATGGCTTGCCATTGATTCCTTCCTAGGGCTAAAGGAGTGTGACTGGCTCAAAGTCATCCATCTGGCTTTGTGCCTACGACTGAATGAGAAATCAGAATCTCCTGTTCTAAACTGATACCTTTACCACTACATCAAATTGGGTTTCATCAGAGCATAGTAGAAAACAAATATACTGTGTGAGTTGTCATGAGTTTCTTTGAAATTGAATATAATTTCTCCCTGGAGAAATTCAGAAAAATTAGCCATCCAATTTTTCTATCCACAGATTTATAGTGCATCTTGAAGGCTATTTGTGCCTACCATTGGAACAAAATAAATTTCTTTCAATCAGTTTGGATAAAGCTACCTTAACTGAACTTCAAGAAGCAACTTCACAAATCTTGGCAGAAATTATGGAAGACATTAGACCAAGATAATTTGCCTCCTGCAGAGTATTACCTTTAATGCACAAGAGATGCTCTCAGCTTCTTGACCTGCTCAGCCCATTTGGCTCTTCAATTCCCCCCCCCCCTTAAAGTCTCAATTNTGACCTGCTCAGCCCATTTGGCTCTTCAATTCCCCCCCCCCCTTAAAGTCTCAATTGCAGATTAGTTGACATTGAAATTGAGTATATGCAGTTTACTGTACAAGTATTTTGCTTGTAGAACACTAGGTTACCAGAGGATACTACTCGTTGATGTTAATGTTGCTGTGGAAACCTTGAGGTTGGAACTGGTTGAATTCAGAAATCACATGCAGGAGAACTCAAGCAAAATTACCTTTATGGTTTCCACAGCAACCCTAACTTTATAACAAATATATGTCGGCTGGGTAAGCTTGCTCTCTAGACCTTGCTTGTAGTTTCAGGGCCAACTTCTGGCAATTTCATAACTTTTCCAAGTGTCTTTGTTTTGTTTCCAGCACCTTTGCTGACTTAAGACCACTCTGGCAACAAACACTGACAAAGAGTCTTACTGCTTTCCCCAGCATGGGGTTTTTTGAAATGTCCATTTCTTTTCTCTTCTCTATTGAAAATATGTATCTTTGGAATTCAGTTCATCTCATTTGTACATAGCGGGAATGGCTTTTATGTGCAGTTTTAGAATAAACCATAATCAAGACTGCAGCCTGAAGCAAAAAAAAAAAAAAGATTGTGTGGTAAGCAAAGATGAGTTTTAAACATTTTCCTTTTGCACCATTCTCCAGCTGAAAATGAAAGCCTTTCAAGCTTTTCTTATTGCAGAGAAGGACAGGAAATATTTGTTCACTTTCCACCATAAAGGGAAAATGTGGAAAGTTAATTTTGAAAAGAGAAGAGACTTAAGGAACTCTCCTCTTCAGGCACAAATTGATAGGGTGCAGTGGTTAGTGTTTCAGATAAGAAGTACCTTGCCAGTAAAACACAGGGGAGAAAATGTATGCCATCTTAAGCTCTATGGAAGAAAAGTCAAATGGAAATGTAGTGTGATCTTCAAGCTATAAGATTCCATGGGAGGAAGGTGTTTATGGGGTGGAAATCAAGAGTCAAGGTAGTGGTTGTGATGATTAAAGTTGTGTGTGTGTGTGTGTGTGTGTGTGTGTGTGTGTGAGAGAGAGAGAGAGAGAGAGAGAGAGAGAGAGAGAGAGAGAGAGAGAGAGAGAGTGTGGCAGGGGGAGAGAGAGAGATGGATGTACCTCTCTCTATAAGCTGTTATGGACTATTGAGAGTATGAAACTGCTCCAACCTGATGATAGGACAACATCCTCCTGGGTATTGGAAAATTATTTTGGGCAATTTCCAGGTTGGTTTTTACCCAGCATATATCCAGCCAATCCCTATGTCCAGATCAAAGCAAGCATAAATGCTGACAAAAATATAGTTGAATATTTATTTATTAGATATCAGCAACATCAAAAACAGTGAAGTGGCAAAATGGGAAAGAGACAGACAGGCAAAGAGACATGAACAACAGACATGAGATTAAAAGGGAAGAGGTCGTAGATTGAAGAGTTCATTAGATTGTTGATCTAATGTAGATCAACAATCTACATTACATGTTTCAAAGGGGATAGAGCCATCTAGAGCAGGGGTGTCAAACTTGCGTGATCACATCACTGTGTGATATATCATGACTTCCCCCCCCCCTTTGCTAAACCAGGTTTGGATGTGGCCAGTGCATGATGCATCCAGTCTGTGGGCTGCGAGTTTGACACCCCTGATCTAGAGTCACTGGAAACAATACTGTGGGTAATTAGCATGGCTTTTGGTTATTCCATTATTTTCACCTTTTTAACATAATGGAAGCAAAATAGAGACAGACAGTTAGATGTCAGGTGGTTTCTCCTTGATTCTGCACCATGAAAGAAGCAAGTGGATGTATGGGAATGATATATCCATCACAGGGATCAATAATCCACCATAGGCAGAAGAGGAAATTTGGCAGTACTGCAGTATATAAATTGTGTCCTGTTCTTCAGCTATTGTTGGAATGAAGCAGTCTGGGATGTGGCCATTGTCTGTTTTTTCAAAAAAAAAACACTTTTATAGTCTGTGAGGTTTTTTCTTTTTCTTCCTCCTCCTGACTCTATCACTCTCCCCATCCTCAACAAGAAGCTGGTTGCTGCATAGAAAGCAGAGGTGGTATTCAGCAGGTTCTGACCAGTTCTGGAAAACTGGTAGTGGAAATTTTGAGTAGTTTGGAGAACGGCATATACCACCTCTGACTAGCCCTGCCCCAATCTATTTTCTGCCTCCTGAGTTCCAGCTGATCAATGAGGGCTGGGTTTTCTTTTGTTGCCCTGCACAGAATGGAGCTGGAAAGCAAGTTAGTGGGGTGGGGAGGGAATGGAGATTTTACAGTATCTTTCCCCTGCCATGCCCACCAAGCTATGCCCACCAAGCCACACCCCACCCACCAAGACATGCCCACAGAACCAGTAGTAAATTTTTTTGAATCCCACCACTGCTAGAAAGGACATGTCTCTCGTGCCAGAGGTCTGGATATATTGCTTAAAAAGAACTTTAGACACCACCCACCTCCAAACCAACTCTGTGTAGCCCACT
This sequence comes from Laticauda laticaudata, assembly GCA_004320025.1. Lineage (NCBI taxonomy): Eukaryota > Metazoa > Chordata > Lepidosauria > Squamata > Elapidae > Laticauda > Laticauda laticaudata. The sequence goes on along the minus strand of BHFT01024893.1, from coordinate 7,759 downwards.
ATTTAAAATAACAGAACAGTTATACAAAATATGCAAGATCAGAGTTCATCTTTACCATGCAGTATATGCAGAAGGAAAAAAAATCTAACAAGAGGACCATACTCCCCCTACTCCAAGGCTTTGGAGAGCAGCCAGGTTTTCAAAGACTTCTAAAACCTCATTAGGGTGAGAATCATCTGACTTGGGGGGGAAGGAGTTGTATTCCAGAAGGCAGGGGTCATAACAGAGAAGGTACCCTTCTTGCAGTGGTGGGATTCAATTTTTTTTTTACAACTGGTTCTGTGAGCATGGCTTGGTGGGCATAGCAGGCGAAGGATACTGTAAAATCTCCAGTCAGAGGTGGTATTTGCAGGTTTTCTGAACTACTCAAAATTTCCACTACTGGTTCTCCAGAACTGGTCAGAACCTGCTGAATACCACCTCTGCCTTCTTGGATCCTGATAGCTGACATTGTTTAATGAAAGAGACCCAGAAAGGTCCAATGCTACTAGTTCTCCTGAATGGGCAGAAGGCATAGGAGAATAGGATGAGGACTGCAGTTGATTTGAAGGTTAGATATGCCCCACTCTTCTTCTCTAAAATGAGCTGTTTCTTTCAAGTTCAGGTCTCTTGAATAGGAATTATTTAATTGCACCCAACATCCCCCCTCCTTAATTGCACCCAACATCCCCCCTCCCTACTTCTTCATGACTTAGCTGAGGTTTGACAGCTCTTTTCATTTAAAAAACTAACCAAGATGCTGGTAAAGTAACCTCCATCTTATAGCTGAGCCATTCTGAATACTCAATATTAAGGTGGAATTTTATTCCTTCCTTCCTTCCTTCCTTCCTTCCTTCCTTCCTTCCTTCCTTCCTTCCTTCCTTCCTTCCTTCCTTCCCTCTGTTAACTGGCCACAATCTGCTACCTTCACGTGGGATGGATATATAAGAACTCTGCTAGCTGGGAAATTCTAATAATTGTAATTCCACAATGTCTGGAGGGAAGCAGGTTGAGAAAGCCTAATTTAAGTCATGTTCAGCTTCTGTCTACACTATGATCCAGACTGTGTTAAGTGTTGCTGACATTACAACAGCAAACTATCTTCAATATTCTTGGTAATCAGAGATCTATAGTGTGAAAATAATAGATTTTCTAGTCTTGTTTCTAAGACATTTCAATTTTTTAAGGTATTGTGCCAGAATTTCTTTGGATGCAGCTCAGCTGCATATTTTAGCTACCAAATAATTACAAGCCTTGTACATACTTACATAATCTAATACATACTGTATAATCAATGTATCACACAAGGACAGAAGATGTCAGACTTTGTAATTGTCAGAAGCCTGTGCCAATATATAAGGTTGTTAGATCTTCTCAACTTTCTGATGAAACTTGGACTCTCTCTTCTTGTCAATGCAATGTGTGTCTGAAAAACAAAAGTTGTACTTGCTTCAAATTTTAGTAAACTGGCATTATCTCTTCTAGTACACAGAAAAAAGTCATTTGTGGGGCAATAGCAATAGTACTTAGACTTATATACTGCTTCATAGTGCTTTACAGCCCACTCTAAGCAGTTTACATAGTCAATATATTGCCCCCAACAATTTTGGGTTCTCATTTTACCCACCTTGGAAGGATGGAAGGCTGAATCAACCTTGAGCCTGGTGGGATTTGAACAGCCAAATTGCAGGCAGCCGACAGTCAGTAGAAATCGCTTGCAGTACTGCACTCTGACCACTGTGCCACCAAGGAGTAGCATACAATGAATTTCAACAAGAAAAGTGTGGAAGATAGCAAAAAAGAAAGAAAGAAAGAAAGAAAGAAAGAAAGAAAGAAAGAAAGAAAGAAAGAAAGAAAGAAAGAAAGAAAGGAAAAGAAAAGGGATGAAATCATTTTAAAAAATCTCCCATAACGATTTAGGACATTTTTGGAAAAATTAAAGGTTAATCTAGCCTCAAATTTTATATTTGAGAGAATTAGTTCTTCTGCACATTTGAGAGTTAGGAATGAATCACACACCTTATGTAAGAACTCAAAAAGAAGCAATGTTGAATGGGGAGATCTGTTCCATTGATATGGTTTCTGCCCCACTCTTAAAATAGCAGCCATGTGAGTGAGGGATGGAATTTTTATTTATTTATTTGATTTGTCAATCACTTACAACATAATAGGTATAAGTATAAACATGAGTAAGAATACAGGAAATAGTTACGAATAAATGGGGACAATAGGACAGGGATGGGAAGCATGATGGTGCACTTATGCGTGCCCCTAACAGACCTCTTAGGAAAGAGGTGAGGTCAATTGTGAATAGTTTGAGGTTAAAGGAGTGAGGGTTTGAGGATGTAACAACAGAGTCAGGTAGTGCATTCCAGGCATTGACCACTCTGTTGCTGAAGTCGTACTTTCTGCAATCAAGTTTGGAGCAGTTAACATTAAGTTTGTATCTGTTGTGTGCTCTTGTATTGTAGCAGTTGAAGCTGAAGTAGTCATTGGCTGGTAGGACATTGTAGCAGATAATTTTGTGTACTACGCTTAAGTCCAACTGTAGGCAGCCTAGTTCAAGGTTTGATCAAAGTAGCAGCACAAAGCAAAAAAGGGATTAGTAACATTACCTTTTTACAATGATCTCTTGCAGCACCATCTGTTTTTGGACAAGGATGCTCACTTTCTGCATTCCTTTTAAAAGCTCAAACGTCCAGGAAAGACAAGGACTTTCCTAATACTGTGTACTGGGGATTATAAGGAGGTTGGGCTTGGAGGACACTGAGATCAAGAGTTTTGTATTAGAAATGGGTATATTGGCCCTCCATGATGATCAGAACTTCTAACATTACTAAGCACTGACTATGCTGGTTGTGGCAGATGGAAATTGAAGACCAGCAAAGTCTATAGGATCTCAGGTTATCTATCTTTATACAGTGGTGGGATTCAAAACTTTTTACTACCGATTCTGTGGGCATGGGTTGTTGGGCATGTTGTGGCTTGGTGGGCATGGCAGAGGAAAAACTCCATTCCCTCCCTACTTCTGGGGGGGAAGGTTACTGCAAAATCCCATTCCCTCCCCACCCCAGTAACCTGCTTTCTAGCTCCATTCTCCTGTGCAGGGCAACAAAAAAAGATCCAGCCAAACAGCTGGGACTCAGGAGGCAGAGAATAGATGGGGGCGGGGCCAGTCAGAGGTGGTATTTGCCGGTTCTCCAAACTACTCAAAATTTCCGCTGCCGGTTCTCCAGAACTGGTCAGAACCTGCTGGAGATCACCTCTGCCTTTATATTTGATTCAATCCAGATGTCTTACTCTCTTCCCCCTCCCCCCCCCACAAGCACACACTAATCTCTCCCAAATTATGTACAGACAGCAAGAGGTAATCTTTATTTTAATAGCCTAGTCATTACCCAAAGAATGAAGTGTGTCACAATATAAATCATAAGGGTCTGGAAGTTGGGTGATTTGAATTATGAGTTCTCCTCATATGGGAACCTAAAAGACTGGCTCCTCATTGCTTTGAATCATGGAGAAAAAAAAGCAACTGTGTTTTTGAAGTGTAAGAAAGGTTTAAAGGAAAGCAACACAGGGGGCAAGGTTAGCAAGATTTCACTGAATTGCACACTTTTATCTTTGGGGATAAAGTAGATTAATCAGCAGGCAATTTGTGAATGGATCTCCCAAAATTTAGTTTGCAAAGGGAAATATAGGTATGCTAGCACTGCCCTGAGGAAAAATAATGCAGTGAAGAAAGCCTCCATAGGAAGCAGATGCTGAGAAGTTAGAGGGCAATCCATCACCAGTCCCTGGCTGTGAGAGATGAAGTTGGATTCAAAAGGATCTGAACTTGCAAGATGGAAAGTTTTAATTAACATTGCAGGGGAGCTTTGCTAAACGAGATGTACTTTTAAGTGAGCATTATAGATCAAATTGAGCACAGGGAAATGGATAGTAAAGCCCTATAATACATACCATGCAAAATCACCCGTGTGTTTCCACTTTCAGTTAATTATGAGGAAAGCAAATGCTTTAGAAGCACTGAAATCCCTGCTAAGGAAGCAACTGTTTTGCAGTTTTTTTTCTTCCCAGATTTATTTCTCAGTCGAACGTGAGTTCTCTCCCCCTTCCTTTTCCCTCTTTGGACAGTATTAACGTCACTAGGCATGCCATAAAGGGGATCAGGAGAATAGATACTTGGCTACTTGAGGCAGGATATATTGCTGCTCATCATTTAACTTGTTAAAGTACCACGAAAGCAACATGATCCAGTGTTTGAGTATCTCCTACCCCCATTTTACCTTCATGAATCCAGGGAGCTTTTTCAAGAAGACACTGTGATGCTATTACTTTCCACAGACCTACGTCAGCAGTCACCCAGCACGTGGCACACTGGTCTGCTTTTTCTTGTACCTCCTTTTGCTTCACCACCATGGTAGCTGTCAGAATCAGCACATCAAAGAAGAAAAGGACATACATTTAACAAGCACATCTAGATTGCAAAGGCTTGAATAGTCACTGAGTAGCCTGGTGCCCTCCAGCTGCCTTTGACTCCATTTGCGGCTACAATGCTGCAACAATAGAAAGACAAGTATTGGGCAATGTGACTTGAAACTGAGTGGAGAGTAGGGGTGAAAACTATATTAACATAAATTATTTGCAATATGCATTAAGTGTAATTGTTCTGTGACTGAAAATTTGGATGGGCAAAAGAAGGTAAAAAAAATTATTGGGAGACATTTATTCCTTGTTGGAGTCATCGGATGGGGTCAAAATCTGTTACTTCTGGCCATAATCTGTCTGTATGTTTTCAGTTCCCAGCTAATTTAGAATTTGAAGGATGGATAAGAAATTAGGAGGGTGCCAGGACTTAAATAAATTAAGACAATTATTGAAATTGTTTCCATTAATTTCTTGCACTGTCACGGTTCCTTCTCCAAACTGTGGCAGTAAGACCACAATGACAAGGATGGAATTCAACTCAGAAAGGGGTTGCTTGCATTAGCTCTTCAATGTCTCTCTCCCCTCCCCCTCCCCCCCCCCAGTTCCTTAGTTTTAGGCATCAGCAAGGAAAGGTTACATATTCATGAGGATTAAGTGTGTAGCAGGTATTGGGCACCTGCTGTGACAAAAGAGAGAAATAATTACCTAATTGGGGTTAAAGCAGAAAGCTTGTCATCTCACAGCTGCAAGAGCAAATAGGAAGAGCTAGCTTATTTAAGCAGCCTCTCTTCTAGATGTTGATGAAAAAATGCAGGTCACCTTGAAAACAAACTCCCCAGAAATTGTTTTTAAGTGTCAAAAGCCAGCAACCCTTTGGGGATTCTGGGGAAGGAAGGGTGGACTGATGACATGTCTACAAAAGTAGGGATGACAATTGCAGTGAAGAATGAAGAGCAGGTGAATAGACCAGCTCTTCATAATTCCTCTTTGGACAAGAAAAAGACTTGAGATCACCCAGCAGTGAGATCACCTTCTCAGATTGCTTTGTGATAGAATCCAATAATTCTGTTCTGTGTCGAACAAAGGGCAGTATGCCATTTTGTTATGATCTAATCTTTCTATCTCCTTGCTCTGATAAACACTGTATTCAGACTGCCAATTTCCCTGCGACTGAAATAATAAGTAGAGCCACACATGAATCTTTGAAAAGAGCAAAATGTTCTGGGATTCAAGAAAGGCATCCTAACAGTGAGGGATCATTCTGGTCCCAGCTAGCATTCTGTCTTCTTTCCTTCTTAATTTCACAGTATTTATTAATGTTTTTTTTTAAATATAAAGGTAAAAGTAAAGGTTCCCCTTGTCCATATGTGCTAGTCATTTCTGGCTCTAGGGGGCAGTGCTTATTTATCTCAGTTACAAAGCTGAAGTGCCAGCGCTGTCCAAAGATGTCTCTGTGGTCATGTGGTCAGCATGACTAACCATTAAAAAAGTGCATGGAACACTATTACCTTCCCACCAAAGTGGTCCCTATTTTTCTCCTTGCATTTTTACATGCTTTTGAACTGCTAGGTTGGCAGAAACTGGGACAAGCTCAGTCCATTATGCGACATTAGGGATTCGAACCACCGAACTGCCAACCTTTCTGATCAACAAGTTCAGCATCTTAGCCACTGAGCCACTGCATCCTTCTAAAAAAAAATCTACACAACATTTAAATCACTGCCTATTATAACTTGTGACCTAGATTCCTATGCAAATTTATATATATATAGGTGTGTTGAACTGAACATAGGGTACAGATATAGTTTTCCCTTTTTATGTCTACTACATTTTAATTTCATAACAATATGAATGTGCTCAAAGTGTTTGAGGTATATTTTCTGAATATTTTAATTACTTTTATAGTCCACTTTCTGATGGTACTGCATGTTATTTTATCCTCGCAACAACTTTGTGAGGTACTTGGACTTTGAGATACTAATTGGATGAATTTCAACCATTGAGGTAGGTGGGGACTTGATCTCTTTGATCCCATTCCAGTCCCCTAAACCACTATAATCTTTGAGGCAAGTTTGGATTATTGTAATTTTAACCTGACAAGATTAAATAGGGATTTAATCTTGTATTGCATGCTCCAGATCCCATCAATGCAACAATGATATCTTATGGCATCCAGGAGATACACCTTCCTTTTCAGTCATCAACCCTGCCTTTTGGAATTGCCTCCCTACTGAAATTTGGATGGCTCCAATGTAACCAGCCTTAAGGAAGGCCTTGAAAGTTTCATTCTTCCTCAAGCCCTAAAGGAACCCATTTCAGCCCATGGGATATAAATTACTGCCTCTGGTGTATTTTTTTTAAAAATTATATTATGACTTCAATGGTTTAAAATAGCATAGTGGCTCAACAATTAAGATTCTGGGCTTGTTGGCTGGCAAGCTGGCAGCTCTGGTTTGAGACCCGAGCACCATGTAACAGGGTCCATCATTGCCCCAACTCCTCCTTTTGAACCTAGCAGTTCAAAAGCATGCTAATGCAAGTAGATAAATAAGTACCACTTTGGTGGGAAGGTAACCACACTCCATGATGTTATGCTGGCCACACAATGTCTTCAGACAGCATTGGCTCAATGGCCTTGAAACAGAGAATGAGCACCACCCCTTACAGTCATCAAGAGTCGAGTAAAATCTTCAAATCAATGGTTTAACACCCCCCCCTCTTTTAATTGACCAGAGTGGTTTGGCAAGTGTGTAGCCATACAAATGAATAAATGCATAAATATAAAAGGAGTAAGGGGAGGCCTAATGTACAGACATGATAATATGCTAAGGAATCATTTATTAAGCCTAGGTAATGGCAATCAAGGTTTTGTGGATCTAAAAGTTAGAACTGAGAATCATAATCTCAGAAGGCCTCTCTTACTTCACTATCCAGACATTGGCCATTGTAAGGAAAGAAAGTCAAAATGGTGACCATAACTGAACAATCAATGCCCTGGCCTTTTTGTGTATATATTTGTGTACATATTAAAAAGGGGATAGATTTCAAACACATGGTTATGACTGCCTTCTTCATTACTTTTTACCCTCCCTGTATTTAGAAAGAGATTAGGCTAAATAATGATTGCTAACCAAGTCAATCATCTCAGCAGTGACTAGAAGCTGATTCTATAATGGCTTCATCCCTCATATTTGAAGATGGTTATCTATTTGATTGCCCAAGTATGGTTGAGGGATATAGAACTAGAAACAAGGAGGGTAAGGTTCTTGTTTGTTCAAGCCCATGTCACACCGGCCAACGGATGCAAAAAGGACACAACGGATGAGCAAAATGTTCCATCCATTGTTATCCG
>BHFT01024892.1:0-74006 GCA_004320025.1 Laticauda laticaudata | reverse complement strand
GAAAAAAAAAAAGTAGTAGTAGTAGTCTTATGAGGGCGGGCGGGAGAAAAAAAAAGTGGCAGAGGTCAGCCCTGCGCCTCCTCGTTCCCCCCACGCCAGCGCCCCAAGGGAGTCCAGGCTCCAAGGAGGGGGCCAGAGCAACAGCAGCAGGGCAGGTTCGGTCTGCCCTCCCCCAGCCGCCCTCCCCCTCTTGTGGGCTGCTCAATTGTTGTTGTCGGATTCGTCATCAGCTTCACGCAACCAAGTGTAAAAGGCTGTGACCGACTTGAGGGCGACACCTTTCCCTTGCTGCTCGGCTGGGTCCTTGCTCGACTCCCACTTGTAGAAGGCGTCCTCTTTAATGACGTCCTCGTCGTACAAGGCATCGAAGAACATTCGGAGGAGATCTGGAAGCAAGGAGAATGTCAGGATTCCGGCAGTTTACTAACTCCCCACCCCACCCCATTTAAATCAGGAGTCTTGAGCCAAACTTCCAAAAACTTCGGAAGGATTTATTGAGAGTTAAATGCCGGCACTGCCTGCATGCAGCTGACTCTGAGGCACATCATTCATTGTCACCCTTGATCCTGGTTTTCCCTCCACTTCCCCTGGGTGTATCGTAATTCAATATTCTCCAATGGGACACATCTATAGCCCAGAGTCATCAATCATGCTCTCCAGTTAGAATTTTGCATGGCAGAAACTTCGGTCACCTCGTTACTATCTTTGAAAACATTTATGGAATGCAGTTTTAGTTTGCAAGCTGCCACACTGCTCCCCCTCTCTTTCTGTTGGCAACTCTAAAGAGACCATAGAAATTTTTTATGAGTTGACAGAGAGGACAGGTCAGCTGGTGAGGAGGACCTGAGCCTTGATACCGGCAGTCCTGACTTACGACCACAGGTGAGCCCAAACATTTCTGGGGGCTAAGTGAGTTTTGCCCCCATTTTTACCACCATTCACCCCACCTTGCCACCATTGTTCAGTGAATCGCTGCAGTTGTTTATATGTTTAGTTACAGGTAGTTCTTGACTTGCGACCACAACGGAACCCAAAATCTGTCTCTCCAAGTGAGACATTTGTGAAGTGCTACTTTTGCCCTGCCATGCTTGTTAAAGTGAATCGCTGCAGGATCTTTAAAATTAATAACACGATTGTTAAAGTGAATCTGGCTCTCCCTTTGACTTTGCCAGTCAGAAGGTTGCAAAAAGGAATCACATAACTGTGGGACGCTGCAACTGTCATAAATGCGAGTCAGTTGCCGAGCACCCGGATTTTGATCATAAGACCTTGGGGACGCTGCAACTGTCGTTATGTGTGGAAAAACAGTCCTAAGTCACTTTTTTCAGTGCCGTTGTAACAAAATGCTGAAAATGAATGGTTGCAAGTTGAGGACTACCTGTAACATGGTTGCTAAGTGAATCTGGCTTCCCCATTAATTGTGCTTGTCAGAAGGTCGCAAAAGATATTTGCATGGCACTGGGATACGTCATAAAATATATGCCAGTTGCCAGGCTTCTCAATTTTGATCACATGATCATGGGAGTGCTACAATGGTCGTAAGTGTGAAAACTGGGCATAAGTCACTTTTTTCCCTGGTTGCTGTTGAAACCAGGGGTCCCCAAAGTTGGCAACTTTAAGACTTGTGGACTTCAACTCCCAGAATTCTGGGAATTAAAGTCCACAAGTCTTAAAGTTGCCAAGTTTGGAGACCTCTGCACTAAACAGATGCTTGTAAGTCAATGGCTACCTGTAGTAATATTCGTCCTTTTATAGCAGTAGCAACTTCAGCCACAAGGAAACGGCTTTTTGTTAAAAGTTGTGAGCCTAACTGTCCAAGCCCAGTTTCATTCCTCATCAGAGAAAGATACACACCCTGGCCTTCCCCGAATGTTGTGCCCATTGGATGAATCGGGACTACAACTCCCAGGATGCTACATATACCAGGCAGAGAGGTTTCCAAGTTAAGAGACTCAACACATCTGGGAAATGCCAAGTTGCAAAAGGTTGGCAATGCAGTTTTTGCCTGCAATATTTCTCAGGTCTCAGAACCAAGCAGGAGGGCTGGACTTTCAAAGGCAGGAGAAAAAAAAACAATTTGATGTGTTTTAAAAGAACTGTGGGGGGGGCGCGGTGGTTAAAATTCAGTAAAGGTAAAGGCTCCCCTCGCGCATACGTGCTAGTCCTTTCCGGCTCTAGGGGGCGGTGCTCATCTCCGTTCCAAAGTCTAAGAGCCAGTGTTGTCCGAAGACGTCTCCGTGGTCATGTGGCCGGCATGACTAAATGCCGAAGGTGCACAGAACACTGTTACCTTCCCACCCAAGGGGTCCCTATTTTTCTACTTGCATTTTTGTTTGTTTGTTTGTTTGACATGCATTCCAACTGCTAGGTTGGCAGAAACTGGGACCAGTAACGGGAGCTCACTCCGTGACGTGGCGCTAGGGATTCGAACTGTTGAACTGCTGACCTTTCTGATCAACAAGCTCAGCGTCTTCGCCGCTGAGCCATCGTGTCCCTTTTACAGCGCATTATTTTGGAATGCAGTATTGCAGGCTAATTCTTCCGACTGCCAGCAGTTCGATCTCGATCGGCTCAAGGTTGACTCAGCCTTACATTCTTCTGAGGTGGGTAAACTGAGGACCCAGATTTTTTTTGGGGGGGGGGGGNNGGGGGGGGGGGGGGGGGCAATATGCTGACTCGGTAAACTGCTTAGAGAGGGCTGTAAAAACACTGCAAAGCGGTATATAAGCCTAAGGACTATTGCTATTTTAACTATCTTGATAGCATTGCACTGTCTTAATATAAATTGCTGGTGGTTTTAATTGAATACTTCATTAATATTCTAGGCAAACTTCCTTTTCTTTTTATTTGCATATCCCTTTAAGGATTTGGCAGCTGGCAGCATGTGAACATTTGAGAAACAAATTAAACCGTGCAATGGCCACTTTTGAGGGTTCTCCCTCCAAGGCTTTGGAGGACGGCTTAAGAACCTGGGGCTCAGGTAACACACACCTGAGTTATGTTGATGGTTAAGAGGCCCAATGGGAATTTGTACTGTTTGTGGGTTTTGTTCCTTGCTAAGAAAATAGCAACGGTCAACATTGTCAGTGCCTATCACTGAGCACTCCATTCCCAGAGAAATACAGTTCTCCTCGACTTACAAAAGTTCAATTAGCGACCGCTTAAAGTTACAATGGCACTGAAAAAAGGGGACTTATGAATATTTTTCAAACTTACAACCACTGCAGCATCCCCGAAGTCACACGATCCAAATCCAGATGCTTGACAATCGCTCATATTTACAATGTGTCCTGGGGTGAAGGGATCCCCTTTTGCGACCTTCTGCCATGCAAAAAGTCAAGGGAGAAGCCAGATTCACTTAACAACAGTGTCCCTCATTTAACAATGGCAGTGATCCATTGGCAAGAAAGGCCATAAAACGAGACAACAAATGTCTCACTGAACAACAGAGATTTTGGGCTCAATTGTCATCGTAAATCGAGGACTACCACTATAAACTTCTTGGATTAAAATAGTATTGTTAATGTTTCACTGAACAACAGAGATTTTGGGCTCAATTGTCATCATAAATCCAGTACTACATATATAAGGTTCTTGGATTCAAGAAGCACTGTTAATGTCTCACTGAACAACAGAGATTTTGGGTTCAATTGTTGTTGTAAATTGAAGACCGCCTGTATAAGATTCTTGAATTTAAAAAGTACTGTTTCTAAACCTTGGAGATGTTAAAGGTGTTTGGTTGGATTCAACTCCCATAATTCCCCAGTCAGTTTCTACACATCTTAAAGTTACCAAGTTTGGGGGAGGAGGGGTGAAAAATCCACATTATTTTAATCTTTCTGGAGAAGAAAACAAAAAGTACAGGAAGGCCTCGACTTACAACCATTTGTGTAGTGACCGTGCAAAGTTACAACAGCACTGAAAAAAGTCACATGCCCGTTTTCCTCACTTACAAATGACCACATGACCAACGTGGGGTCAAAATTCGGTCACTTGGCAACTGCCATGTAGTTATGACCATTTGCAGGGCCCCGGAGTCACGCGGTCCCCATTTGCGACCTTCTCACAAGCAAAGGCAAAGGCAAAGCCAGATTCACTTCACAACCGTGCCACCAACGTTTCACCGTTGCACTTCACTTAACGACTGTGGCAAGAGCCATCACAAAACGCAGCAAAATGCACTTAACGGAAATGTTGGCCTCAGTTGTGGCCGTTCAGCTGAGGAACACTTGTTATTACTTTAACCTCATCAAAATCCCACCCTTTGCAAAACATAGAAGGAAAAAAGGGCAGAATTTAAACCCCTCCCCGATAATCAGTAAAGCATGGGGAGTGTGTGTGTGTGTGTGTATATAATTGTTTTTTGAGGTTTTCATGGGTATTTGTATGTGGATTTTGGTTATTAAACCCCCACCCAATCAAGTCACACCCCCACTAGCAGTTAAAAGGAAGAAGCAGCTGCAAGCTCACATTACTCTGAGAAAAGCATAGAGCTGCAAGAAACAAGCCCTGAAGATGATGAATGAGACTTCATTGAAACTTTTGCCTTAGATACTTCCAAATTCTACGCGGGAGAAAACCTGAATAACCAAAGATCCATATACATATATATATATATGTATGTATTATGTATGTATGTAATGGATGTATGTATGTATGTATGTATGTTTCCTGAGGTTTTCGCGCAGTATTTGGATGTAGATCTTTGGTTATTCGGTTTCTCCGCGTTATAGAATTGGAAGTATCTAGCGCCAACGTTTCGATGAAGTCTCATCATCAATCTTGAGGCTTGTTCTCCAGCTCTGTGCCTCTGAGCAGGCACAGGGAGTATGTTGTATATATAATGTATATATTATACACACACACAGACAACACACACACACACACACACCAGTTTCACTAAAGTCCTGATAAAAGGGAAACTCTTTGAAATCATCAAAAAATAAATACCAACCTGCTAAACACCTCATTGTGAAACTAACAGAACACTGCCTAACCAACACATATTTCATATACAAAGGACAAAGATACAAGCAAATTGAAAGGAGCCCCTATGGGATCACCACGGTCACCCGTCATTGCAAACCTGTTCATTGGAAAATTCAATCCAGAGCCCACAAACCAAAACTATGGCTAGATACATCAATGACACATTTGTGATTTGGTCCATGGAAAGAAAACCGAAACAATTTTCCTAACACACCTAAACAGCAACACACCCCAAATTCAAGGTTTCACCATGGGAAACGGAAATAAACAAACAACTTAACCATTCCTAGATTTACTAATCTAAAAAGAACATGATGGACAACAAGGACACACCATATACCAAAAAGAAAAAAAACACACACCAACTGCTACCTCAAACGCCCCAATCCACCACCACCCAGCCACAGATAAACTCTGTGGCCAAAACACTTTAATCACCAGAAACCAAATGCCTGCAGACAAGACACATATAAAGACTGAAAACTGATGCACCCAGACTAAAGTACTGACAGCCAACAGTTCCACAAAAAACAAATCACCAGGCTTGATCCACAAAAACACACTATAGACATTCATAGAGACCGTAAAATCAACAGACCTTATGGAACAGCTTGCCCTGCCCTACATAAGAGGTGCTTTACAGACAAAATCAGTTAAGATACTACACAGGCATCACATCAAGACTGCCTTCAAAACAGACAAAAAAAAATAGCAGCCATCCTTAAAAACCCAAACGACAAAATTTGACCTGGAAAACCAAGGCATATACGAAGTTTCCATTCATCATGCCCAGCCACATATATTGGACAGACCAATTAAAAGAATAAGTACCCGGCTGCGAATGAACACAGAAAATTCAGCTAAAAAAGCTGAACACACCTCCTCACTAGTCCAACACATGAAAACCACAGGTCACAACATCAACTTCAAGGCACTAAACCCTAGCCACTATTGAGAAAAACCCCAGCCACAGAATCATCAGAGAAGCCATTAGAGATTGAAAAAAGACCTGACAAGCCAGAATAGAAGAGATGATTCCACCAGACTGTCAATCATTTGGATGCCTGCACTCTCAAATAGAAAAGATCTCCACACCACAAGCCAGGCAAACACCTGGGCACCAAAACAGACTCCCTCTGAGCCTCCAAGCTCAAACACCCCCCACCATGCACCCAGTATGAAAACTAGCCTTCCTAATAGATAACAGCCGTCCTTTCACACGAAGCCAAACAGCTGCACTGAAAGGCCTCCAAAACTAGGAACAGTGTTGCCAGCCAATCAAAGCCACAAAACAGACAGAAGAAACCAGAAAACACCAATCAAACAAACCCCAAGTCCAATAAACACCAGACCAAGACTCCTAACCAAATCAGGATGTAGAAAAAAAAAACATCCTGGCACAACAGGTAGGCTAGCCTCAAATTTAAAAAACCAACGCCGGTGATAGCCTGAACCCACATACAAACCAATACAGAAGCCTGCATGATGGCCAGATGAATTCGTGCTGAACGGTTGCTACAACTTTAAAAGCACTACAATGACGTGGGATAATACCCGAAAGGAAGCTGAAACAGCACACATGTAAGTACCGTGAAACTATCGGGGATTATCCCACGTCATTGTAGTGCTGTTAAAGTTTGTAGCAAAACGTTTCAGCAGAATCTCATCTGCCATCATCAGGCTTCTGTATGGATGTGGGTCTCACAGCTCCTGGTTTTATATATATATTTATATATATATATATACATACACACATATACACACACACACACATACATATATATATTCTAATCTTCCTATCTTTTTTTGCAAACCATCTGCCAGAACATCTTCAAAATTCAGCCTTAAGGCCTGATAATTTCAGACTACTTTCCTGTCACGCTGATCAAAGGATGTTTCTCTCTGTCTGTAATTTCCCCCTCCATTATAATCAGGCATATGTGTTTCCTACCAAAAATATCAAAATCCTGCTATCTGAATACACGATTGAGTGGAAGAGTGCAGCTGGTTCCTTAGGTGCCTAAAACCAATTTATCCCTCTTCTGATGCCTTCTCTTCTGCTTCAGTGTCCTCGTTTGCTAACCAGCTTGTCAAAGGAAAACGGGGTTTAGGGGAGGAAAAAAAGTGGAAACGTAGCATTTTTGAAAGGCACGTTGGCTCGATGGTTTTGAAAAGTCCAGTTCTGGAGCACTGGGGGAGTTTTTCTTCCTTCTCTTTCCTTGTGATCAAAGCAACTACACTGTTTTCCTGAAAATACGACCTACCCTGAAAGTAAGTCCAAGCTTGATTTTTTAGACATGCGCCCAATATAAGCCCTACCCCCCCCAAAAAAAAATAAGCCCTAATTAAGATCCCACCCATTCCAGAGTACACAGGTAAAAATTAAGCTAGGTTGGGGCTGGGGGGTGGAGCTCTCCTACTATTTACCACATTTGGACAGTTGGAGCCAGGCCTCCCACACCGCAACACCTGCCTGGCCAGCCCATTTCTTCTGCAGCCGGCAAGGCTGGCAAGACTATCCTGAAGGCCTCTGTAGCTGATATCAAAGCCCTGGAGAGGCCTTCAGGAAAGCCTTGCCAACCGCAGAAGTAGTACTTCCTGAAGGCCTCTGATAGCGAAAAGGAGGCCAGGGGCAACGCGTGCAAGTGAGGTTAGTCAGTGGATGACATCCCCCCAAAATAAGACCTGGTGCCTTTTTGGGTGGCAAAAAAAACATAAGACAAGGTCTTATTTTGGGAAACACAAGAGATCTACTGGATTTGACTAAAGGTCAGATAATCCTTGACTTACAACAGTTTGCTTAGTGATCGTTCAAAGTTACAACGGCACTGAAAAAAATGGCTTATGACCGTTTTTCACACTTATGACTTTCACAGCATCCCCATGATTATGTGATCAAAAACGCCTGGCAACTGGTTCAGCTTTATGACCTTTGCTATGTCCCAAGGACATGTGGTCCCCTTTTGTGACCTTCTGACAAGCAAAGTCAACAAGGAAGCCAGATTCACTTAACAACTGGGTTACTAATTCAATAATTGCAGTGATTCAGGGAACAACTGTGGCAAGAAGGGTTGTAATATGGGCAAAACTCACTTAACAGCTAGCTGTGTGACTTGGGAACAGATATTTTGGGCTCGATTATGGTCTTAAGCCAAGGACTACCTGTACAACATATCCAAAAAGGTGGCCAGATCGTAAGGCTGCTCAGAATTTTATTTGCACCTGACTTGTACTTTAGTCCCAAAGGTGCTTTTCCCAAAAGGCTATTTTCACCTTTGAAAATGTTTTGTTTCTCATCCAAGAACCTTCTTCAGTTCAGAACTGAAGAAGCTTCTTGGGTGAGAAGTTAAATGTTTTATTAAAAAATAAATGCAATAAAGTCCAGTTGTCTTTTGGGAAAAGCACCTTTGAGACAACCAGACCTGGATAATTGTGAATCTCCATAGACACCTGTCCTTTTATGATTCAAAGTCCAATTCTCACAAGACAGAAACATGCATGAGTGTGTGAGTACAGCTTACCTTGTTTCCCTGAAAATTAAGACCCAACCGGAAAATAAGCCCTAGCATTTTTCAGGCTACTCATCAGCACTACCCCCAGAATAAGCCCTGTTAAGATTGTCAACCAGACAGACACATTTAGTACTGGTATTTCCCTGAAAATAAGACCCAATGCATCTTTTGGAGCAAAAATGAATATAAGACTCGGTCTTATTTTCAGAGAAATACAGTGGCAGAGTCCAGGTTTGCTATTATTCAGGAGAAGTTCTGCTTAATTTCCACACTTCTGGATGGGGAATTCATGCCACTGACTTCATGTCCTTCCCTCCCTCCCTCGCTTAGGATCATTTTTCTGGAACAGAGAGAGAAGACTTACTTGCTGGCTGGTCCAGCTTCACCACTAGGGCTTGTAAAGCATAAAGGGCCTGGAGCTCCTTATCTTCATCACTCAAGTATTTCTGCAGCAGCTTGGCTCGGCTGTTAATCACAAGATTGTCCATCCGGTAAGGATTCTCGACTGTAACAGAGAAAGGGAGAGGTCAGCTGAACAAATGGACAGTGGACAGTTTTATGCCTAACCCCAAGGACGACGCTAGCAACATTCACAACCTCTTCTCCAGACCCTCCCTCTGCTTCTAATAGGATCTTGGGAGGGTCAGGGGTGCCATTCCTCAACACTCCTGCTAGGGAAACATCTTATTCTAATTCTGGACCGGTCCCATCAAACATGACTCTATTTGGTGAAGGGGTTAATCTTGGCCAGGGTTTGCCCTGTCCTCCTCACCTCTCACACTATGGGGAATCACCAAGGCCCATATCTCACTCAGCACTGACAAGATCTTTTTATTCCTCTCTGCTCCTGTGGGACTAGTCAGAACTTGGGATTGTAGTGAGAGGAAAGCAGTGAGAGAAGACTGCAGTATTGTAATGTAAAACTGTAGGTGAATTCTGCCATCTGCCAACAGTTCGATCCTGACCGGC
Source organism: Laticauda laticaudata (assembly GCA_004320025.1). Taxonomy (NCBI): domain Eukaryota; kingdom Metazoa; phylum Chordata; class Lepidosauria; order Squamata; family Elapidae; genus Laticauda; species Laticauda laticaudata. Next base: position 64,536 of record BHFT01024892.1, on the reverse strand, counting down.
TCAAGGTTGATTCAGCCTTCCATCTTCCCGAGGTCAGGGAAAAGGAGGACCCAGATTGTTGGGGGCAACTCTGCAAACTGCTTAGAGAGGGCTGCAAAGCACTGTGAAGCTGTATATAAGTCTAAGTGCTGTTGCTATTGTTCTTCAAGGCCTAGCCCAAGAGGAAATGGCTGGGGGTGGAAGGAAGATGTGAGCTTCTTGTATACCTGAAGCCCGATGTGGCAGTGAAGTTAATTCCAACGAGGAGAACCACTAAAACCTTTCAACTCTTGCCCTTTAATGGGGGGTATGCCAACAGTAGTGAGCCCAAATGCTACTGGTTTGGTTTGGCCTTCCCTGTTACACACAGCTAACCAACCACAGCCCTTCATGGTCTGCGTCAAGGTAACTTGTGAGACCATCTCACTCCACTGGGACTGGCCCGTATCGCTCGAGCTGGCAGAGGAGGCATGCTGCAGGTCCTGCCATCCCCATTATTCTGACTCCAGGAATAATCCTGGAAGAGGGTTCAGGAAGAGGGCCTTCTCTACTGTGGCTCCTGACCTTTGGAACATCTTGCCCCCCATCTGCTCCCCATGTGAGGTTGGCCCCAACCCTCCTATCTTTTCATAATGGCTTAAAAACTTCCAGGTCCCAATAGGGGAACAGCACAGCGGAGGTGGTTGACCGAGTAACAACAGATCCTGCCCACACTCTCCTCACATGTCCTTAAGATCTTAATGTTTTGTTTCAATGCATTTATGTTTTAACGTATACCTATCGATACAATTTTTATGATTGTAAGCTGCTCAGAGTTACCCTATTGTAAGATGGGCAGCTAATCAATCACTCAATCAAAATAAATAAATGTTCAGCACATCAAAGTTGAACGGTCTTGCTTTCCCAAGCCAATAAATTTAATGAATTAATTAATATTCAGCACATCACAGTTGAGCTGTCTCGCCTTCCCAAGATCATTTCTGCCTCAAAAATGGTGAATCTGTAGAAAACATATCCCAAGCCAAACTACTAGGCTAGGACAACTTCTGGTCACAAAGCTCTCCTTAAGTTATTCCAAAGGTGCTCTCTCCACTCCCACCTCCTGAAGGGCAACTTGGATTTTCTTGTTTTTTCTCGTTGCAAACGTTTCTCTTCTCATCCAGTTCTAACTGAAGTTAGAACAGAAGAAGCTTCTTAGAGGAGAAGCGAAATGTCTTCAAAGAAAAAACAAATGAGAAATTCCAGTTGCCGTTTAGAAAAGGAAAAACAAAAAAAAGCACCTTTGGGACAGCCAACATCTGGATGGCTAAGAATCTCCATGGATATCTCTCCTTAAGGTGGAGATATACAGTTCTGATTCTAGCCAGCTGAACAGGCCAATGGTGGAGGGTCTTAGAAGCTGGAATTCTGCAGTTTCTAAGTTTGCCTTGGCCTGCCACCTTAGGGGTCTGGCCAACACCATCAGCTGTGTTCTGTAGCCCAATCCATACTGAAGGGGTCCTGACAACCAGGAAATGCAACTGAGGGACTGATGGGGGGCTTCTCTTCTCAACTGAGAGCAACTTCACCCAATTTAGCTGAATGGGATCCCCAGAGTATGTGCCTCCCGCAAAGCTCCCCACCCCATGCCCTTTGATAACAGTAAAGCCTTACAGATTACAGCGGAATGGCACACTGACATCATCAGGGCCCTGATAAACATACTGGAGGAGACCTGCTGTTCACTCAGGTTTACCTGGCAGGAGAGGAAAAAAAATGCTCCAAATTAGTGGTCAGAAATACAAGGAACTCATCCACTTACAACAGTTTGTTTAGTGACGGTTCAAGGTTACAATGGCACAGGAAAAAAAAAGTGACCGTTTTTCAGAGTTATAATCGTTCCAGCATCCCCATGGTCACACAATAAAAATTCAGATGCATGTCAATGGATTCATTATTTATGACGGTGTTCTGACCCAAACCCTTGTCCAATAAAACCAACACGAACCACCAAAGGGAACAGAAACCTTTTAATGATTCTTACAAATCCCCGGTTAAAAGGCTGCTGCAAACTAATTAACTTTGATAAACATGAGCCTTGCCAAAACTGCGCGAGGCTGCCAAAAATAACAGGAAAGGTTACCCAGAAATATTTTACAACATAAGAGTCTTCAAATACCAACTTAAGATACTATAATGTCCACGAGGCTGGAGTTTCAAAACGTCTTTGCTTCCTGCAAAGAACGTCTGATTCACAGCTGTCTTTTATCTTCTTGAAGGAGGGGCCATTACCTTGCAGCCTTATTCCCGAGTCACCCATACTGCTACAGCTGCTCTTTCCTGCGAGCAGCCCTGTGTGCACGCACACTTGGCACAGGCTCCTTGGGAACCTCCTCATCGCTGCTGCCTGCCCCCACAATCTCTGAAGGCAGCAGTCTACTCCCTAATGGCCCCTCATCTGAGTCCTCGCTCTCCTCAGCTGTCAGCACCTGCTGCCAGCTAACAATAGACAGTTGCAGTGTCCCAGGGTCATGTGATCATCTTTTACTGATTTTTTACAAGCAAAATATATTGGGGAAGACAGATTCACCTAACAACTGGGTTGATAGAATAGCAACACAGCCGACTAAAAAGCTCCTGGAACAGCCCTTCAAAGGATTCCTCACCTCAATCCAATCATATATTCTTTGGTTATTGGCATTTTCTTTTAATAGTTTATCTAGTTGTCTGCAGAGTTCTTCAGAGGTGAGCTCCTTCCGACTAGGAGCATCTGAACTGTCGCCCATGGTATATTCGACTTTCTGGAAACAGAAACAAAAGGGGAGCAGATCTGATTAGGACGACAGGTCACAGATACCTATGGAGATTCTCAGTCATCCAAGTCAATGGTTGTCTTAAAGGTGCCTTTTTTTCAAGAGGAAACTGGACTTTTTGGTTTTTCTTTGAAGACATTTCGCTTCTCTTCCAAGAAGCTTCTTCAACTCTGACTGGATCACTGGGAATGGAAGGATTTATACTCCTCACAGACAGCTGGTCATTTGCATTCTTTTTCAAGAGTCATTGAAGCCACTTGGAGGTTTATTTGTGTCCTCTGGGTCACCTGAGTAGTGCAAGTAACTGTGGGCTTAACTTAAGGCTCCACATCCATATGCACTACTCAGGTAACCCGGAGGACTTAAATAAACTTCCAAGTGGCCTCAACTATTCTCTAAAAGATTGCAAATGACCAACTGTCTGCAAGGAATATAAATCCTTAATTCGCCATCAAAGAGAAACAAGAAAGTCCAGTTGCCTCTTGAAAACAAGCACCTTTGGGGCAAACCATGACCTGGATGACTGAAAACCTCCGTAGACATTCACCCCAGTTTACAAGAGCCGCTAACAATACTGTACCTAAAACAACACAAGGGAAAACAGAAGAAACCTCCTTGCAGTAGAACACAAGGCTACTCAAAGCTCCAAGCAAAAACAGCTCGTCACTCACAATTTAAAAGAAACCTCGTTGGGCCCACAAACACTTGTTTCAGCTCCTAGAGAATCGTGTTCTTCAAGCCTTTCAGAAAACGAACAAAGCAGAGGGAAGGGCTTTTCCAGAAGGAAGGCGTGACAACAGAGAAGGCACCCCTCCTGGGACCTGACAGATGACACTGCTTAATCGACGGTGCCCCAAGTGTGTGAACTTTGCCAGAGCTGGTAGAAACAATTGCAGATAGGCAGTCTTGCAAGCAACCTGGCTCAGAGCCATGCAGGCATTTCTAAGATGGCAGTCACACCCAGAAGCCAGGGTAAGTTGCAAAGAGGTGGTGTTACATGGGCAAGTGAAAAATGTGCCCAGAACCTCACAATTGTTGCATTTGGCTTAGATTTATACCCCGCCTCTTGTTCAATAATAATAACATATAATAAAACATGCCGTACGTGGTGTTCCCTCTTCCTATTTTCTCATATGATGGTCATCCTGGGATGCAGGTTGGGCTGGGTGAGAACAAATGGTGCAAAATCACACCAGCTTGCAATTATTATTATATATATATTTTTAAAAAGAGGGTGGGCGGGGGGAGGAAGAGTTGAGAGAAAATACACGGTGTTTCATACAGATGAGAAGATGGCATTGATCTGGCTACGGATGAAGCATTCTTAGCCCAGAATGTCACAGATCACAAGGAAGAGTTCAAAACAGTGGGACAGATTTTAAAGGATACAAATCCTGGCTTTCTGGGCATAGCCTGAAATATGAATGAGACCGAAATTAAACTCTTTAAATCAGTGTTTCTCAGCCTTGGCCGCTTGAACATGTGTGGACTTCAACTGCCAAAACTCCCAGCTGACTGACTCCACATATCTTCAAGTAGCCAAGACACTGCACTATCACAAACTGGCTTTTGCTGTAGTGCAAAGGGGAATTCTGGGACTTGAAGTCCACTTATCTTGAAGCAGACAGGTTTGGGAAACACTGCTCTAAGCCATAATACACTCTCTCTCCCTCTCCTGATTCAGCAGACCCATAAACATCCTATGGGAATAGTATTGCTGGAATGTTACCCTACTTCAGGTGAGCAACGAGAAAGCAGAAGGCTTAAAGCTAAATTTTAATCTTAATTTTCTGTCGTTTGGATGCTATCACCAACCTTCCTACTCAACAATTGCTTCTTACCTGTTCTGTGATGAACTTATTGATATCCTGGTTCTCCGGCAGGAACTCTTTCCAACTCAGTCCACCTTCCCTCCATAATGTACCTGCCTTCTTGTGGCTCTACAGAGAAGAGAGACAATCTTTGCACCATTTTGTGTACAACCTCACTGAAATGACAGCCGTCCCGCTTTGTCACGAAACCTACACTGAAAGAGAATATCCACAAACCTCAGATGCTGTGAATTTGTGTTTGGAGCAATAGATTCAAAACAGCATCTATATCTAAAGTCTACAGGTGGCTTTTTTTTCTCTTAATTCTAGAAAAGAGGTCTCCAAACTTGGCAACTTTAATAAGACTGGTGGACTCCAGCTGGCTGGAGAATTCTGGGAGTTGAAATCCACAAGTCTTAAAGTTGCCAAATTTGGGGACCCCTGTTCTAGAAGGACAAGTAGAATACAGGTAGATCTTGACTTACAATCATTTGTTTAGTGACTCCTTAACGCTATAATGGGATTGAAAAAAGTGACTCGCAAGCAATCCTCCCACTTATGACACCTGCAGCATCCTTAAGTCACGTGATCAAAATTCAGCCAGCTTGGTAACTGGCATGTATTTACGATGGTTGCAGTGTCCCAGGATTGTGTGATCACCACTTGTGACTTTCCTACCTGGCTTTCAACAAGCAAATGGGGGAAGCTGAGATTGCTTAACAACTTTGTGATTCATTTAACAACCACCTTGGTTACCAACAAAAATTCTGATTCCAATTGTGATCCTTAAGTCAAGGACTACCTGTCCATCATCCACCAAGAAGGCCCTACTATCAACTCCCACTAAACCACCTGCTCATTCTCAAAGATCCATCTCATCCTGGAACCCCCTTTTTTTGAACTATTACCATCTGGCAGGCGGTACAGGACAATAAAAACAAGGATAAATAGGCTGAAAAAAGCTTCTATCCCAGGGCAGTAGCTCTGTTGAATTCTACTGTAAAGTGCAATATTAATGCAATATCAGGGGTTTTCAATTCAACGTATAGAATGTGAAGGATGTGTGTTTGTGTTTATTTTCATTGTCATAATGTACACTGAAGATGGTATTTAATTTTGTTGCATGAGGTGCAATGACAATAAAGTAAATGAAGCCAAACTCTGAGCTCACAGCTCTTCTCTAAATGTGGAAGGAGAGTGAAAGATTGGGTTAAATGTCATTTTGGATCAAGTGAACCAAAAGCTGCAAAATAAGGAGCATTCTAGAGGCCGATTTATCTGAATGGGCTTCTCCTAGATCAGGGGTTGCCAACCTTTTGCACCTCAGGGACCACCAAACTCATAATTTTAAATCCCGCGGACCACTAATATGAATTTTGACTGACGGTGGCTTGCTTATGTTGGTAGAAAAGTCGGTCCCATATTCCAGAGCTGCAGTACTTTGGTCATCCCAGAGCAGCTGCTCCTCCACCTGGGTGCACTGACCTCCCATGGACTGGAGGAGCTGCTCTGGGATGATCAAAGGGCCAGTCTTCTGACTACTGCAGCTCTGGTATATGGGATCAACTTTCCCACCGTTAGTAAACCACCCCGGGGCAAATTTCCCTCCCCCGCCGTTGGTCTTACCTTCCAATTCTAACTCTACTCAAGGTAAGATTTGCACTTGGCCGAAGGGTGGGGGCCAGCGGGTGGGTGGGCCATGTGGGTGGTGCAGCCTTGTGTTCTCATGTAGCCTGGATTAATTGATTTGGGGGGACATTTGTCTGCAGACCACCAAAATTTTCTCGCGGAATACCAGTGATCCCTGACCCACTGGTTGGTGACTACTGTCCTAGGTAACCCAGTAACAGGGACACATGACGGTGCTAAGCGAACACGTGACCCACAACGGTCCCTTTTCTAAATCCTTCACAGAGACCAATAAGCAGATGGTTGCTTGCAGGAGAACATACCATTCCTTTGCAAAGTAGGCCCAGGATCTCCACTAATAGAGTTGTGGCTTTGCCAATAGGGACTAGGGGCTTGGCGATCTCCCTGGGCAAAAAAAAAAGCAAAAGGAGGAAAGAAGGTCATACAACAGGACGGGAAGCAAGAGCAGAAAGCACATGACTTTTTATGGAGATTCTCAATGATCCAAGTCACAATTATTCCAAAGGTGCTTTTTCTGTAAGACTTCCCCACTGGACTTCCTTAGTTGTTGTTCTTTTTTTTAAAAAAGGTTTAACTTCTTATCCAAGAAGCTTCTTCTGTTCTACCTAAGAATTCCCCAGCATTCCGTTAAAACTGAAGAAGCTTCTTGGATGAGCTTCTTTTTTAAAACCACCACCACTGTTGAGGTATTCCCCATTAGAAGAATGAGTGCATTCAGGGAAATGTAGTGAGAGTGATGCTGAATAACACACAACCAGCATAAACATACACTGAATAGTAAAATGTAGGTTTTACTTCCAGTAAACGGGTAAACAAAGTCCAAATCATACACGGTTAAAGCAGTTAGTATCAGTCCAGGGATAATCCAAAAACGAAGTCAAGTATCATAAACANTACACGGTTAAAGCAGTTAGTATCAGTCCAGGGATAATCCAAAAACGAAGTCAAGTATCATAAACAGAGTTCAGTAAACAGAGTTTTCTAACAGTTGCAAGACTCACAGCAATCCAAGCAGAACGACGATCAGGCAAAAGACAAAACAGGAAATGCAAGAGGGAGCAAACCAGGTTTCTGGCTCCATCTTATGCCATTGGAGGAACCTCAGCCAATCACAATTACAGCATTCTCTTAAAGATACAATAGTCTTAAATTTTAACTATCCTGGTTTATATATTTCCAACCCAACTGTTGGTGACTATCATTTCTAACAACCACCACCAAACAAGTCCAATTGACTTTTGGAAAAGCACCTTTGAAACAAAATGCAGGGTTGTCGCTTAGCTTACCTGAAGAGCTCCTCCATGGGAATCCCACCTTCTCTTAAAATGGGGGTGATAATCTCTGCCAAGTACAGCCATATATGGGGTATATCAATCTCCATGTCTTCCCCGATCTCCAGGATCTCTTGAAGTCTGGAAGTCAAAAGCCAGGCGTGAGGATCATGCCAGCTTCTAGGATCTCTGACGGTGTGTCATCCTCCTCCTTCTCCCCAACCCTTCGGCAACCCTTCCTGGTGAGAGGCAGCCTCCCCCCCCTTACCCTTTATAGTACTGCTCCTTGGAGAGGTGGCCTGCCTTGACCAAGTGGTAGAGTAGCAGCCCCATGTGCTCGCGAGCGATGGTGCTTCGCTCTAACGTGGACTCAATGCCATTCCGGACAAAGATGTAGAGCTGAGTGGGGCAGCCCAGTTCCTGTACACACTGCAAAGCTTCCTGGAAAGAGAAAGGAAGGAGGAGAGGGGGCTTCAGGCCCTGCTACAGACTGCACCAAGGTCAGGCCAAAATGGAAGAAACCTCAAAGGTCTTCTAGTCCAACTCCCTGCTCTAGCAGAAGACCTTGTATCATTTCAGACAAGTAGCTATCTAATCTCTTCTTAAAAGCTTCCAGCGATTTCTTGATTAGGTCAGCGAAACCTGATCAAAGGCCACCACTCACCACCCAGCATCCACCCAGTTTATTCACCCAGCAGAGACTGAAATCCAGGAAAAGCTTCCTTAGGTTGACAAAAGACTTTGAAGACTTTGAAAGCAGAGAGGACCTATGGAAAGCTATAAAGAAGCAACTCATAAAATATTTCTATGGTCTTTTGAGAGTTGCTGACAGAAAGAGATGGGGGGACCAGTGCAACAGCTTGCAAAACTGAAACTGCAATCCATCAATGTTGTCAAAGATAGTAACCAGGTGACTGAAGTTTCCTAAGTATCTACAAAAGTTAAATCATGACGAACTGGATCAAATTCTAACTGGAGAGCATGATTGATGACTCTTGGCTATGGATGTATCCCATTGGAGAATATGAATTATGATACATCCAGGGGGTGGAAGGAAAACCAGGATCAAGGGTGACAATGAATGATATGTCTCAGAGTCGGCTACACCCAGGCAGTACCAGACATGTTAACTACTAATAAATCCTTTTTAAATTTTAAAAGTTTGGCTCGAGACTCATGATTTGAATGGGGGGTAACTGCCAGAATTCTGACAGCTAGCCAACTCTGAGGCACATAATTATTGTCACCCTTGACCCTGGTTTTCCCCCACCTTCTGGGTGTACTGGATAAAACCAATGGAGATGCTGGCACCTGGAAATCATTGAATATAGATTGTACAACAAGATCCAGAGAAGTTCTGGATTTATCTGGTTGCTTCTGTTCTTTGCGATTGTGGTGACATGCAGACAACGACATGTTTGTTTGTTGCTCCTAGGATCTGATCTAGGAACCAAATCTCCTTAATTCAATGATTCTTACAGCACATTGGCTTCCACTGTAAGGTAATCAATCAATAGATGCATTGTTTAAATTAAATGCCGTATTTTCCTGTTAAATGCACAGGGAAATTTTGAATTAATATTCCTGCCCTTCCCACCCACGGGGACAAAATACAATATTTTCAACCAGGTAGAGGTTTCATTTGCTTGCTTCATTTGCTCCTTGTTCCTGAGTCAGAAGCAAAGAAGCAAATCCTGAGATGGTTTAGCTCAGGGGTCTTCCAACTTGACAGCTTTAAGACTTGTAGACTTCAACTCCCAGAATTTCTCCTCCAGTCATGTTAGCTCAGGAATTCTGGGAACTGGAGTCCACAAGTCTCAAACTTCCCAAGTTTGAAGACCCTTGGTTTAGCTTGTGGTTTACACTGAACTTACAACTTACCCTTATGGACAGCCAGAATCTGAAAATAACATTTGACACAGCACAGGACTTAAGCAAAATGATTCAGTTGAGATCTGCATACGTGGGACTGATTGGGGTAGATTGCAGGGGTGACACCAAAATTTAACTTTATCATATTTTATCTACATCTTAAATGTATTGTATTTTATTCTAATTTCATTTTAAGTCATTTTTTAAAAAAATCCAATTTCATTTAAAATTGTATTTTATCCCATTTTAAATTGCTCTTAGCAAATTTTAGTAACACTTTGTTTCTGGAACTCTGCACTTTAATAATGGCCCAATGGCTAATCAATAAATAAATACTGAGATTGTGGTTTACACTGATGGGAAAGCCTGAAATTCTAATCCTTCTAAAGGTGGAGTAAAATAACAATTAAAAAAAAAACATTCTGGGCAGCTTCTGAATTTCCTCTACCAGACCTAGCAGGAAAAGTATGTCCTAGCCTGTTGCTGGCTCATCATTCATCCAAGATCCTGTGGCTGCCACATGCCCTGAAATATCAGAGCTTTTGAATCGCCCCTCCCACTGCTAAAGTCTACTTTGGGCCAGGCAAATGCAACCATGGTCCCATCCAACCTTTTCTCCTATAAGAGCCCAGAACAAACCTTCATATCATTGATGTGTAGGTATTCCTCAGTGATGGCCTTGGCTTTCTTCTCCAGCTCTTCCTCAGATAAGGCAGGTTTAGCGGGTGTTTCCGGAGCTACTGGCTCACGCTTTGCTGCAGGGAGAGCGAGAATGTGAGAAAAGCAGAGAAAGGGAAAGAAATATTGGGGTAGGATTCACATAATACAGAAGATTCTGTAGGATTCTGTAGAGCCTTGGTGACGCAGTGGTTAGAATGCAGCATTCCAGGCTAATTCTGACAACTATCAGCAGTTCGATTCTGACCGGCTCAAGATTGACTCAGCCTTCCATCCTGTGAATGAAGACCCAGATTGTTGGGAGCTGACTCTGTAAACCACTTAGAGGACTGGAAAGCCCTGTGAAGTGGTATATAAGTCTAAGTGCTACTGCTATTGCTGTTCTCAAGGTGAGTATAAAGATAAAACCAGAGTGTTTTTTCTTTTGGGTTTAATGGATAGTGACTTTGAAAGAAAATTTGGGACGTTGATGCTATATATGTTGACGGCAGCAAGATTATTGTATGCACACAAATGAAAGAATGCTTTGATTTCCACAATGGACAAATGGTTGCAAAAGTTGATGGAGCTAGCAGAGACGGCTAAATGATTGCTTTGATTACAGAAAACAAATAATTTGGAAACCGCTTTTGGACTTTGTGCTTGAGAGGGGGATTAAAACTCTTGATTTTGGGAACAGCTCATAAGATAGGTTTGTTGTTATAGAAATGGCTAGTCTATATATTATTATATAAAAATAAAAAGTTGAGGTTTTATGCTATGATCTTATTCTACTGCACCAAAAGGAGTCAGACGCCAATGCCTTCTTTTTACATCACCCCCCTCTGCCCTACACTTTATTCCTTTTCCTATTTTTCTCGTTTTCCGGTTATTTTCTTTTACATTTTTGTGTTTTATATATTTTGATAAACTTAAAACAATTTTGAAATGAAAAAAGGAAGAGAAAGAAAAGTCAGAGATCCTTCTGGCCTGGAATTGGAATGAAGAGAGAGGGAGAGAGAGGGAGGGAGGGAAGGAGGGAGAGGGTGGTGGTGGCTTACTTCTTGTTTGCACCCCCCATTGCTATCCCAAACTCACCAGGTTCCCTGCTTCGGTCACGCTCTTCCGTCATGCTAGCCACTTTGCGCACCGTTTCAAGGACTCCTTGCCGTTCACGCTCCCGGCTCCGGTCGTCCATTTCTTTGCTGAAGCTGCGCTTGGTGACTGGGGTTCGGTTTCTCTCCGCCCGCTCTACCCTCTCGCTCCGCTCCACACGGTCGCCTCGCTCTGCCCGCTCTACCCTCTCACTTCGCTCGCTGCCTTTTTCGGAGCGGTCGCGGCTGCTGCTGCTTCTGCAAATACAAGTGCCCCAAAATCCCTATCTTAGGAGAGGGCACCCTTTCCAGCACTTCGTGGAAGAACCCAGAAATCTCTCCAACGGAGGGAAAGGCTGCCCTCATAAGGATTGCTCATCATTTAATGTCTCTGTTGCATTAAGTGAAGTGCATTAAGGAAGAGTTAAAAAAAACTCCAAGGCAATCTCAAATCCAGAACAGAGCCATCACCATTTCCTAAGTATCTAAAAAAATTAAATCATGACTAACTGGATCAAAGTTTATTAAATTGAGGTTGTTTCATTACTCATCCAAGTAACATCTTCAGTGAAAATGAAAATTTTTAAGCAGAGTGTCACTGAATGTACCAACTCTTGCCATACTGACTGCAAAATGAAATGCAATAAGTAAGACTCAATCATCCAAGCCAAAAGTATCCCAAAAGGTTAAATCATGGCAAATGAAATGACATTTATTAATCTGAGAAGTTTTGTTACTCATCTGAGTAACCTACTCGGTCAAAATGAAGTTATGTTACATGTGATATCACACAAATGCATACAAATAATACACATATCATTTCCCAAGGGAATGAGAAGACCTGCAGAAGCCACTGCTTTAAACTGCACTGAGAAAGCCAGATTTTAAGCAAAATTCATTTTCCTTCATGTCTAGCAGATGAAATGCAAATATTCAAGGGGAAGTAGTTTCGATTTCCAATGCTGTTAGAACCCAATATATTTTGCAAATTGGATCAATGAACTAAGCAGCATTTTAATTGCACCATTCATTGCTGATAGCATCAAGTTATGATTGTTCTGACTACTGTTCGCCAAACTACCTGGAATCTGACAGTAATCATTTGCTTGACTGCCACTCTCTCGATTATCACTGCCAGTATTAATCAACACATTAGCAGCTGTGGATGACAATTCTGTCTGGGTGTTTGCAGGATTACAGGGTCATAAAAAGGGGAGTCTGTGGGACTAAGTACCCTTTACTTTATGCTATGTTTTCAACCTCATGTCAGCGTGCGCGGGGGAGGGGGGAAGGAAATGTGATGCATTTTTAAAATGTTATTTGTAGGATGTATGCAGGACTTACAGTTTGAATTGCTCCTTGGATCTGTTCTATCTTACAGATTTCCAGCTTGGTTAGCGTTAATCTTGGCTAGATTGTATAAATTCAGGGTGTAAACCCAGCCCATTTAATGTATTGTGCAAACCAAGACGATGGGTTAATTCAGAAAAAAAGTCTCAACCAGCCTGCCTTCCACGGAAGACCTGTATACTGCACGAGCCAGAATGAGGGCTGAGAAAATATCTACAGACCCCTCTCATCCTGGGCATAATCTATTTCAATTTCTACCCTCATGACCTGCTATAGGGCCTTGCATGCCCAAACAACAAGACACAAAGACAGCTAGCTCTTTTCTCTCGTGCCATCACTCTGCTGAACACCTAATCCTCATAGCACTCTCATTTCTCATGCTTCCTACTATCTTCCCCGTTGGTTTCTTATGATTTATCAATTGTTGTTTGTAACTTATAATTAATGATTGTGAACTATGATTTATGACCTATGACTTGCTGTTTATATGTACATGGTGAGCTTATGCACCTGAGACAAATTCCTTGTGTGTCAAATCATTCTTGGCCAATAACGAATTCTGTTCTGTTCTGTGGTTCTTCTATATTTACTAAATCTGCTTTACTATCACTATTAATCTTCTCATCACTCCTTATCACCCATCCCCTCCCACTTGTGATTGTATGACTGTAACTTTGTTGTTTGTATCCTTACAATTTATATTGACTGTTTCCTGGTATGATTTGATTGCTTATTGTACCCTATGACTATTATGAAGTGTTGAACCTTATGATTCTTGACAAATGTATCTTTTCTTTTTATGTATACTGAGAGCATATGCACCAAGACAAATTCCTTGTGTGTCTAATCACACTTGGCCAATAAAGAATTAATCCATCCATCCATTGGGTTAAGGGTGTTTTGTGAACATGGCCTATAAGTGGCCAAAACCTCTTCAATCCACCAGCTCACATATTCCAGAGGAGCAACCACAATCAAGAGCCCTGAATCCCAGGATTTGTCCTTCCACACGTCTCTAAGCAAGCCTGAAACACGAGAGGAAATTCTTGCCATGGAAGCATAAAGAAAGACCACCAACCTTTGAACCACACGCCGAACATCTTGGCTCTCTGCAGGAGCCGTCTGTTGTAAGGCTGAAAAACGATTCAAAGTACTCGTGGCTGGACGGTTAGTGTCGGCAGCTGCAGGCAGGAAAATGGTGGATTAGATGAGTTCACAATCCATGGCACCACCCATGTTTGCGCAACACTCCTGCTAAACCAGTTGCCACCTTTACCTGGTTCAGCAGGTTTGGCACCCGAACCGCCACTGCTGCCTTTTCCCCAGCTCAGTCGTCCACCAGGTGCAAAGAGCTGGCTGTTAGTGTCAATTGAACTAGGCTGTAAAAAGGAGAAAGACAAGACACCAATCAATTGCTTACTGTTCAGTGTGCATGCTTTTCTGCCGCCTTAAATTGTGCCACCTCCATCTCACAGGCAAAAGCACAACTTCAATAAACATCTAAAACATTGCAAAAATCTGTCAAATATGTTGCAACAAAGTCATGGAAATTCGAAGTACTACTACTCAGTACCCTCATTCCAGGTGAAGTGTCAAAGGTGCTTTTTCAAGAGGCAACTACACTTCATTTTTCTTTGAAGACTTCCGCAAAGTTTCTTCAGTTCTGACTGGATGGTAGGCAATAGAAAGATTTATATTCCTTGCAGACAGCTGGTTATTTGCATCTTTTCTGAGTTGTTGAGGCCACTTGGAGGTTTATCTGTGTCCTTAAGAGTCACCTGAATAGTGCAAATGGGTGCTTTCTGCTTCTGGCTCCACATCCCTATGCACTACTCCGGTGACCCTGAGGACATAAATAAACCTCCAAGAGGTCTCAATGATCCTCTAAAAGGAGGCAAATGACCAGCTGTCTGCAAGGAATAATGGATGGAATGAAATCCTTCCATTCCCCACCATCCAGTCAGAGCTGAAGAATCCTCTTAGATGAGAAGTGAAATGTCTTCAGAGAAAAACCAAAAAGTCCAGTTGCCTCTTGAAAAAGCACCTTTGGGACAACCATGAATTGGATGACTGAGAATCTGCATAAACATCTCAGGTGAAGGTCTTATTTCCTTAATACATTATTTAACTTATTTCCTTAATACATGCAAAAGATAGGCAGGGTACGTTTATAAACATTATTATAACATAGTGAGCAACAAACTTTGAGCCTTGACCCTTTCAAAATAAAACTAGAATATGTGAACTAAGGACTATCAAAAATGTGCGGATATATTCTTTCAATATGTGTGTAGCTTCTTCTTGCAAATGCCTAGTCCTGCTTTGTTTCTAGAATATTTGTCAGATCTCACTTTCCACATTCATATAAAAAAATACTCCACACTTATTAACATCTGGAGGAGATGCAAAGTCAGTTTAAGAAGACTTGCCCCCCACTTCCCAAATCCCAGGAAAAAGCAAGGTTGCTCACTATTATGTTGGTTAGCATAATAACCACCACATTCAAAAACCATAAAAAAAGCAATCTAGCCTTTTGGTGACCTAGGCAATCTCACATCAGGCTGATTTTTAAGTCTTTACGTACCATCATCTAGAAAAAGAAGACACCATTCCTCCTCTCCCCAATTTTAGTAGAACCCAAAACCAGTTATAGCAACTTACCTTAGTGATCTTGGTTAACCTGCTGGGGTCAAGAGGCCGGTTACCCTTGCTGATGGGAACAGTGTTCCAACCGTCATCTGATACTAAGTTTCCTCGTCCTCCTGCAGAGATAACACAAGTCAAGAATTCATCTTTGAAATTCTTGGCCAGTTGTCCTCATGGGTAAGACTGGACTTTGGGGAAAGCTAGAACTCTATTTTCCAGGGGGGCCAAGATGTCAGGATTCCAGCAATCGTCCTAATTAAATCATGATTCTCGAGCCAAACTTCAAAAAACTTCAAAGGATTCATTAGAGGCAACATACTGGCACTGCCCCTGTATGAAGCTAACTCTAGCTTAGGTAATTTACAGTCCCTTGTGTCCCTGTTTCCCCCTCCCCCCTGGGGGTCTCATAAATCAGATTCTCCATTTGAATCCTTTCACGGGCAGGGTGTCATCAATCACGTTCTCCAATTAAATATATTAGTGGGCAAATGCTCTGGTAGTTTAGTTACAATCTTTAAAAGATAAAGAGTTGGAATGTACTTTTGCTTCTAATCTGCTCTTCCAGATTTCCTTCCTCTCCCCCCCCCCATGGCAACTACTAAAACAGGCATAGGAATGTTGACACAAGAATTTGAGTATAGGCGGTCCTCAACTTGTGAACCACAATGGAGCCCAAAATTTCTGTTGCTAAGCGAGAAAGGTGAATCTTGTGCAATTTTACACCCTCTCCTGCCACAGTTGTTAAGTAAATCACTGCAGTTGTTAAGTTAGCAGCACTTAAATGAATGTGGCCTTCCCCATTGACTTGGCTTGTCTGAAGGTCTGAAAAGGGGACCCAATGCCTCACAGGACACTGCAACAGTCATAAACGCGTTTGCCAAATGTCTGAATTTTGATCACGTGACCATGGGGCAGCGGCAACGGTCTTAAAGTGTGAAAAACAGCCATCCGTTGCTTTTTTCACTGCTGTTGTTCCTTTGGTCACTAAAGGAACGATTGTTAAGTCGAGGACTAGCTGTAATTGGAAATCTTGTGATTGGAAAAATTCGAGGCGGCGTCTATTTCTCTTGGATTCCGCCTCACCTGCAGATGATGGGCCTGGAGGCCCTCTCCGCTTGTCCTGCTTGGACATCATCTGTTGCACTTTAATGTGCTCCCGGTGCTCCTCCATCTCGGCTTCCTTGTGAATCTGGTCAATGGTCTTAGGCCCCTGATCCCCTCTCCTTGGCACCCAACTGTTCTGCAAAAGGCATAAGGAAAAGCAGGGAGAGGCATTACCGCATGCAGATTGCTCAGTGTTGTGGCCCGCCAGTGCCCAGAGGAACTGGCGGCAGACTCAGACAGTGAGGAGGTTGGGGAGGAACATGGACCAGTCCTGGAGTCTGGGGAAGGCTCTGAGTCAGAGGCAGAGATGGGACCAGGGCTCTCGGACAATGATCAGCTGCCTTTGGAGTCCGGGATCAGTGGGGCAGAAGAACAGCTGGCGCCTGTTCCCAGTGTGCACATGCGCAGAGCTGCCAGGAAAAGGGAACAGTAAAGGAACAAGGGTCGATTCGGGAATAAAGGCACAGATGGACAGTGAATGGCCCCTCCCATAGGGAATAAAGACGAGCTTGCAGGAGACAATTAGTTCATTTAATTAGGGTGAAAATTTGTTTGTGACTCCTTGCCAAGTATTTTCTGGTACAGTGCTGCACTTGGAAGCTATCAGTCTGGCAACTCTCCAAGCTTGATAAGGTCTGTAATTGTAAATCACTCTTGAAAGACTGTTTGCCGGGACTCTGTTGGAGGTGAATGAGAGGAATTCACATTAGCCTAATTAAAAGGGGTTTTGTTGGGACAAGATGATTTTGTGTAGCCTAGGTAAGAACACTCGGCTGCTTGAAACTGACGATGGTGGACCAGGGATGACAGAAAGGGTGATGGACAACACAACTCCTGGCTGTATTTCTAGGTTGGTCTTCCCTTCTAGTATTGATTGCACTTCAATCCTTTACAGGCAAGAGATTCAAAAGCAGTGGTGTCCAACCTTGGCAACTTTTAAGACTTGTGGACTTCAATTTCTGGAATTCCACAGCCAGCATTGAGAGGACAATTTCCAACAAGGTCTGTTTGGGTAAAGGCGGCTTAGGGCAGACTTTCCTAGTTAGATGTTTCCTTCTCTATCTATCCCACTTCTTTGCCCCAAAGAATTTTAATCTTGACCCAAGAGTGGCCATACCTGTGGCTGCTACCTTCAATGCCCTGATGCTCTTTGTAATTTCACGTGTGCTAGATCAAACTTGGTAACTTAAAGACTTGTGCAGTTCAACTCCCAGAATTCCTCAGCCAGCCATCAAAGTTGGTAGGGTTGAGGAACACTGATATCAAGTTGTTGTGGCCCTTCTGCTACCAGCAGAGCCAGCTGCAGAGTCAGATGAGGAGGAGGTTGAGGAAGGACTTGGGCCAGCCTTGAGCCAGATGGAGAGGCAGCTGTCTTCAGTGCCTGAGCAGAGTCAGGGAGAGAAACAGATGGGGCTCATGCCAGATGGGCGGATGTGTAGAGAGGAGAGGAGAGGAGTGTGAGGACAATAAGCTGGCTCTCAGGGAAAAGCAGACGTAGACTCTAGCCAGCCCCTCCTGGCTAGGAAATAAATAGGAGCGGTTTGGGAGTGGTTGGTTGTCACAGACAACCGTTCGTTTCTAGTATACAGCAAACAATTCGGATTTCTTGGATAAACCCAGATTGTTGGGACTAATTACATTTGATTTTTTTGTTTATCCCTGTGAATAAGTTACTGCCCTGTTATAAAAAGGGGCTTTGTTTTATTTGCAAGTCAACATCTTACCACTACTTGTGAAGGCGGGGTCAGAACAAAAGTGATAGGAAGGCAGGAGAGAAGGTACTGACTTCTAACAATAGTTCCACTCTAGCACTGATGTTAACTAGTTTGGGTAATGAAATGTCTGCAAGAAAACAACCAAGCTCAGAAGGCACCAAGGACCCCCAATTCCTCACAGTGTCACGATTCCGACACTTAACCCCATTTAAATCATGAGTCTCTAGCCAAACTCCAAAAGGATTTATTGGGAGTTAAAAGATGCGGCATTGCCTGGGTGTAACCGATTCTAGAGACACATAATTCATTGTCGCCCTTGATCCTGGTTTTCCCCCATCCCCTGGGTATATCATAATTCAATGATACACATTGTCCAATGGCATGTGTTCCAATGGCATACATCCATAGCCAAGTGTCATCAATCATGTTCTCCAGTTAGAATTTTGCAGCGCAAAAACTTTGGTCACCTAGTTACTATCTTTGAAAACATTTATGGAATGCAAGCTGCCCGCTGTTTACCCCTCCCTTTCTGTTGGCAATTCTAAAAGACCACAAAAATATTTTATGAGTTGACACACAACTAGCCTTGGGAGGCAGAGGTTCGTACTTGGTTTACCCAGCTGGCCTAGCCCAGAAAAGGGGAAGGGGATTGTCATCTAGGCCAGGGGTCGCCAACCTTTTCGACCTCAGGGACCACCAAACTCATAATTTAAGATCCCAGGGACTATTAACTGGTTCTGTGGGTGTGGCCTAATTTGTGGGTGTGGCTTCATGGTCATGTGACTGGCTGGGCATGGCTTGTATGTAAATATTACAAATATTTATATACATATTGATTCTTTTATAAAAAAAGAGCAACTTTTACCCAAAATCAGGCAAAGCAGGCAGGCAGATTGAGTTGCTCACAGAATCAGATTCATTCAGAGATCTATCTATCTGCCATTGGCTAGCTCAGTCTGTCACATAAAATTTGCTTGCAAGCAAACTCACAAAATTAACTCACAACACACCATGCATATAAATATTGAATTTTTTATAAAAAAGAGCAACTTTTACCCAAAATCAGGCAAAGCAGGCAGATTGAGTTGCTCACAGAATCATTCAGTGATCTATCTGCCATCGGCTAGCTCAGTTTCTCAAATTTGCTTGCCCTGAGTCTGCACTGAATTTGCTTGCAAGCAAACCTTCAGTACTAAAGGAAGCAGAGTTGAAGATCTAAAGGCTAGCTAGAAAGCAAGAAATCCAACCATTTCCTGCTTCCTAGCTAATCTAAATCTCCTGGTGGGGCAGAACAGATGATGGTCAGAAAAAGGAAAAATAGCAATTTAGCAGGTAGGTGTACCGGATTAGCAGTGAGTGGGTGGGGAGGGTTCCCGTGGGCCATGTGGGCAGTGCAGCCTTGTGTTTCTGCACAGCCTGGATTAATCTTTGTGGAGGTGCTCTGGGGGTGAGATTTCTCTGCAGCCTACCAAAATTTTATCACGGCCCACCAGTGGGCCATGGCCCACTGGTTGGTGACCACTAATCTAAGCCATGGACCAATATTGAGCTGCTACCTGCACCTTACCCGCCTGAGGTCAATCACATCCTGCAGCATGAACCGGATCCGTGAGGATGTTTTCTTCTCCTTAATTATTTTCTCCATCTGGTTGAAGTACTGATCCATTCGAGGCTGAAGAGCAAGGAGGTAAGTTTGTTTGTTTAGCGTTATGACGAAGAAATGAAGTGAGATGACACACTAGAAAACAGGGCAGGTTGTTCTTGGGTTACAACAGTTCCTTTAGTGACCATTCCAAGTTACAATGGCACTGGTAAAGTTACTGATGATCGTTTTTCACACTTACAACCGTTGCAACACCCCCCATGGTCACGTGATCAAAATTCAGATGCGCAACAACGGGTTCATATTTATGACTGTTTGCAGTGTCCCAGGGTCACATGAACCCCTTTTGCAACCTTCTGACAAGCAAAGTCAATGGGGGAGTCAGATTCCCTTTAACAACCTGGTTACTAACTTATCAACGGCAGTGATTCACTTACCAACGGTCGTAAAACTGGACAAACATAATTTAACAAATGTCTCTGTGCCACCAGGGGTCTTAAGGTATATGGCTTTTGATGCCAGCATTTGAAAGGTGAAGTGAAGGAGACTGGCAGAAGCCCCTCTATGGCTTTTGTGGGCTGCTCATTCAAAGGGAAGTCTCCTCCAAACCGAGCTACACTCCTGCTACCTTCCTGGCCACAGCCATTAAGCTTTCTTGGCCGATTCTCAAACCTGAAGATTAACCACGGGTGCTGTATATGCTGCAACAGGGATGGGCAACTCTGAAGAGACGTAGTGGCACAGTGGTTAGAATTCAGTACTGCAGGCTGACTCTGCCCACTGCCAGCAGTTCGAATCTGACTGGCTCAAGGTTGACTCAGCCTTCCTACCGTCCGAGGTTGGTAAAATGAGGACCCAGATTGTTGGGGGCAGATATGATGGCTCTGTAAAGCACTTAGAGAGGTCTGGAAAGCACTGGGAAGCAGTATATAAATCTAAGTGCTTTTGCTATGGCAATTTTGCATCCTGTGGACTTGAAGTTGAAGTCTGCAGGTCGTAAAGTTACCATACTTGCCCATCTCTGTACTAGGATGTGCTCTTGGCACATCTAAAGTGTGCCCCAAAGATGCTTTTAACTAGACTGATTTTCTTTGAAGACATTTTGCTTCTCATCCAAGAAGCTTCTTCAGCTCTGATTGGATGGTGGGGAATGGAAAGATTTATATTCATTATTTGCATTCTTTTAGAG
This sequence comes from Laticauda laticaudata, assembly GCA_004320025.1. NCBI lineage: Eukaryota > Metazoa > Chordata > Lepidosauria > Squamata > Elapidae > Laticauda > Laticauda laticaudata. The sequence continues at coordinate 43,803 of BHFT01024892.1, read as the reverse complement.
TCCTTGAGGCCACTTGGAGGTTTATTTGTGGCATCGGGGTCACCTGAGTAGTGCAGATGAGTGTGGAGCCTTAAGTTAAGCAGAAAGCACAGCTCTACATCCATTTGTTCTACTCAGGTGACCCTGAGGACACAGATAAACCTCCCAAGTGGCCTCAATGACCCTCAAATAGAATGCAAATGACCAGCAGTTTGGAAGGTGTATAAATCCTTCCTCTCCCCACCCCATCCAGAAACTTCTTGGATGTAAAGTGAAACATCTTCAAAGAAAAACCAAGAAAGTCCAATTGCCCCTTGAAAAAGCACTTTTGGGACAACCATGACCTGGATGACAGAGAATCTCCATAGATAACTAAAGCATTTGTCCAATGCAAGGAGCTCCTTAAAACCAAGAGAACTGCTGCTTTCTCCCTTCTGCAGCAAAGGGCTGAAGTACCTTGGCCTTCTCAAAGTCCAGGTCCTTGCCGATGGTCGTGAGCAACCGACACAAACACTCCAGGGATTCCTCGTCATGGTTCTTTAGCAGCTTCACCACGCAGTCATGCATGATGGCCTCTGTCAGCATCTTCAGCTTGAAGAGTTCCCCAATGAACTTGATGTTGCCAAGCGAGCGACGGCGGGCTTTGTCCCTTGCGTCATCCAGCTCCTCTTTCAGACGCGTTTTCTCTTCAGGCTGCCGAACAAAAAGGAGAGGAGATTAACAATGTGCCAAGATTACACAATATTAATAGTTTATTAAGTACAGGTAGCCCTCGACTTACAATCACAAATTCAGCCCCAAAATGGCTGTTGCTATGCAAAACATTTATTAAACATTTGCTCCATTTTATGACCTCTCTTACTACAGCTGCTAAGTGAATTGCTGCAGTTGTTAAGTTAGAAAAGTGTTGTGGTTAGCCGGCAGCAGGTGCCGATGGCTGAGGAGAGCGAGGACTCAGATGAGGGGCTAGGAGCATTAGGGAGTGTTCTGCTGCCTTCAGAGATTGTGGGGGCAGGCAGCAGTGATGAGGAGGTTCCCGAGGAGCCTGTGCCAAGTGTACGTGCACACAGGGCTGCTCGCAGGAAAGAGCAGCTGCAGCAGCATGGGTGACTTGGGAATAAGGCTGCAAGATAATGGCCCCTCCCTCAAGAAGATAAAAGACAGCTGTGAATCAGACGTTCTTTGCAGGAAGCAAAGACGTTTTGAAACTTGAGCCTCATGGACATTGCAGTATCTTAGTTGGTATTTGAAGACTCTTATGTTGTAAAATATTTCTCGGTAACATTACCTGTTATTTTTGGCCGCCTCGCACAGCTTTGGTGAGGCTCGTGATTATCAAAGTTAATTAGTTTGCAGCAGCCTTTTAACCGGGGATTCATAAGAATCATTAAAAGGTTTCTGTTCCCTTTGGTTCGTATTTGTTTTATTAGACAAGAGTTTGGATGAGAACAGAAAGAGCTATTAAGTGAATCTGACTCCAAACCCAATTTGCTGGTTAGAAATGGGGACCATGTGACCTCAAGACACTGAATCAGTTGCCAAGCATCTGGATTTTGATCACGTAATCACTGCAATGCTGCAATGGTCATTAAGTGTGACAAATGGTTATAAGTCCCGTTTTTTCAGCACCTTTGTAACTGGTCACTAAATGAACTGTCATAAGTTAAGATCTACCTATAATTAATATGTTAGCCCACTATGAAACATTGTTCACTGCTAACCGCACCATCCACTGACGATGACCAATGCACAAAAGATTCTGTTCCTGGAAAGGCAGAGTTTGCATATCTATAATTGTTGGATGACAACTGCACAATTCATCTTGATATGTGCTTCGAAGTCACAAAACAGTCTTGGGACAGACTGGGGTGTCTGAAGCAAATGCTTCTATCCCTCTCCAGATACCCCAGCATTATGCCATTTTTTTTAGCCCATACTCAAGATAAGACTTTTTCATCTTAATAAAACTGGCCTCAACTGAGAAGGCAGAGATCTCTACACAGCTGTATTGTTGGATGGTAAAAAGATGACCTCGTAGTATAAAGCTGAAAAAAAGTAAATTTGTAGGGAAACTGTTGGAATGTGAGTCATCCAACAGCTATTTGGGATGGAAATATATAAACCAGGATAGACATTTTAATACTGTCTCTTTAAGAGAATGTAAAAACTGCAATTGGGTGTGGTTCTTCAAATGGCCATAAGAAGGAGCCAGAAACCTGGGTTGTTCAGTCTCAGGAAGTCTTAGTCTCAGAAAAGAGCGTAAGTCTCTGTTTCCTTCTGCTGGAGAGAGTTTTGCCGTTCTTCCATTTTTCCTAATTGATATTCTGGATTTGATGTAAGTCTGATACTGAACTGTTTTTGACACTGGACTTTGTTACTGGATTATCCCTAGGATTGAAAACTAACTGATCTTACCTGTGAGTGACTTTGGACTGCTTGTTGAACTTTGCTTAAACCTTTATTGAAACTAAATAAACCTACATTTACTGTACACAGTGTATCTGTGTGTGTATTATTCAAACACTACTTCACAACATCTCCCTGTATGTGCTCATTCTCCTAACGGGAAATTACCTCAGCAGAAACCTTTTAAAGAAAGCAACCCTGGTCAGACCAACAAATAATTCAGCCAAGAGAGCACCAATTTTCAATCCAACCATTAAAAAGTTTGAGGTGAAAGAAAAAAGAAAAAAAGAAAGAAAGAAAGAAAGAAAGGAAGGAGGAAGGAAGAAAGGAAGGAAGAAGAAGGAAGAGAAGAAAGGAAGAGGAAAGGAAGGAAAGAAGAGAAAAGAAAGAGAAAGGAAGGAAGGAAGAAGGAAGGAAGGAAGGAAAGGAAGAAGGAAGGAAGAGAAAAGAAAGGCAGAAAGCAGACAGGAGAAAGAAAGAAAGAAAGAAAGAAAGAAAGAAAGAAAGAAAGAAAGAAAGAAAGAAAGAAAGAAAGAAACAAACAGAAAATGTCAGAATCTTTCAGACCTTGGAACCCAAGCTCCAGAGCTATCTGTTCAAGCCCCACTTACAGCAGCCGCTTCATCCATCTCCTTCTGCTTCTTCTCAAAAATCTCATCATCATCCTTGTCTTTCTCAAACTCTTTCTGGCAGCGATTCAAGAGCACCTTGCGAAAATTCACCACGGTGGAAGGTTTATCAGTAGTGGGGACTTTCAGCTAAAAAAGAGACAGTTAAGGATCACCATGAGAACACAGCCTTAAGATAAGCTCTCCTAGATGCTCATTGGTCCAAGCGCCACATACAAGACATTACAATTATCTGGCAGCAATCCTACCACAACGTATGGATTATGCTCATAGAACATTAGCCTGTTTATCAAATGAGTTTTTAGGGTTCCCAAATACACCGATACACATGCATTAGCCACAAAAATCCTAACTTAGGTTAATGCTAGCCAAGCTTTACCTGCCATGGTAGAGTCAACTAGGCCAGCGGTCTCAAACCTTTCCAGCTTTGCAAACCGGTGGGAGGGGGAAGAAAGAGAATGGATGCAGGTGCCCGCAGGCTCAGCTCCATTTGTGCAAGCGGCGGGCACGTGTACTTGCCGTTCTCACAATTGGAGCTCTGTGCACACACATTCACCTGCCACTTTCACGGCCCAGTTCTGAACAGGCCCAAGAACTAGGCCACGGACTTAGGGTTGGGAAGCTCTGAACTAGGTAACTTCTAGCAACTTGGTTATTGGGGACTTCCAAATTTTGGGAATGGACTTCCCCACTTACCTATAGTATCTAAGTCAGGGTTTCCCAACCTTGGCCATTTTAAGATGTGTGGACTTCAACCTCATGCTGGCTGGGGAATTCTAGAGAGTTGAAGTCCACACATCTTAAAATGGCCAAAGTTGTGAAACCCTGATTTCAGTGGAGATGCTGTATGTGACAATTGGGCTACAACCATCAGTTATCAATATCTCCACAGTCGATTCTGAAAGACACTTGAATCCACCGTGCATTAGAAAGGGGAAGTGTGTGTAACCCCTATGAGAATTCGTGGGCCTTGATTCCTGGAAAACTTACCCCCATAAGGCAACGGCACATGTTGGCATAGGCAACAGAGAAGTTTGGCTCAGAGATGGCCTTCTCAAAGATGAGGTCAATGACGCCCTTGAGACGTTCTTCCGTGTCAATGGACAGCTCGGTGACCTGCTTCATCAGCTGCTGGAACATCTGGGGTGTCAACTTGTTGAGAATGCTGCGCACACGTCGGAACAGCTCCTGCGGGAAGAGGGAAGAACAGGATGCAGTCATTCAGGATGCTGCTTGTAAGCGCTATGTGCTTGGAGCTCAAAGCATGGATAGAGACCCCCACACACACTTCATGGCCTGTTTCTGTTGCTCCCCTCTGGGAAGAAGGTTCAAAGTATTTCTAACAGGACTACCAGATTCTGTAACAGCTTTGCTTGTCATCCATCTGGCAAACTCGCAAGATTCGTTTCTCTCGCCATGTGCATGTCTGCATTTGTTTTTCCGTGTCATAGAATAATATACATGAGTATATGCATGGTTTTGTATTTATTTATTTAGTTAGTTAGTTGTGTTTATGTAATGCATATTGGAGGTGGGGACCCCTTGAGAGCTGCATCCAATGAAATTTCATTTTAACGTATGCCGATCCATGCACATTCAAAGTGATGATAAAAGTTATTACGTCTTACAACTTTCCTTGCCACATTTGTTAAGTGAATCATTGCGATTGTTAAGTTAAGTAACAGGCTTGTTCAGTGAACCTGGCTTCCCAGTTGACTTTGCTTGTCAAAAGAGTGCAAGAGGGGACACCCCAGGACACTAAAACTGTCATAAAGATGAACCAGTTGTCACAGTTCCAAACGCCAATCATGTAATCACGAGGATGGTGCAAGAGTCGTGGGAAACATGGTCATAAGTCACTTTTTTTCAGTACTATTGCAATTTCAAACAGTCACTAAATGAACGTTTAAGTCGAGGACTACCTGAATAGGACTGTATGGGTTATAAGCAAGAAGGCAGCAGCTACATCAGAATGCTGGATTTGTGTTCACATTTCTGTATCCTACCTCTTTCCCTCTATCTTCCTGATGGGAGCTACAATCCAACTGCCTAAGTCTAATTTCTTCCAGTTTTCAGCCATGGCTTACTCATGCCACCCTCGTCAGCACATCTCAAACCTTCTTTCTCGCCGACACACTTGGGAAATCCACTCCCAACAGAGAACAGACTATTTCTGAATATCGTCTGGGATCTCATCTTTAGAAACCTTCTGAACAAATGTAAACCAACAGCTGACTTTCCTAAATCAAAATCTCTGCGATCCAAGCCTGCAGTCTAAAGACCACCCACTCTGGGGCGCTAGCAAGGAAGAGATAAAAGCTCTAAAACAGCCTCAGCTGCAACAAGAATGTCGCAAAGTCCATGAGAGAAGCAATGTGTAACTAAGGAGAAACTTCCTAACAGTGAGGACAACTAACCAGTGGAACGGTTTGCCTGCAGAAGTTGTGGGAGCTCCATCACTGGAGGCTTTGAAAATGGTATAGGGCAATGGTGCCTAACCTTTTTGGGCTCCTGTGCCAAAAATTGTGCGCATGCTTGCATTTGCGTGCCAGCACCCAGAAGGCAATGTGTGCCCCCCCACATCTCCTATGCATGCGCGGGCAATCTCCCCCCCAGCCCCCTTACCTGCACTGCACCTCACAGTTCATTTTTGGCCAGTTTGAGGCCTTTTCGGCATCTCAGAGGCTTGAGGAAGGCTTCTGCAGGCTAAAAACTAGTCCCGTTTGGTCACTTCTGGATTTTCGGAAAAACAGGAAGTGACGACACAGGGTTAGTTTTCAGCCTGCAAAACTTGCAACAGCCTGCAGAAGCCTTCCTCAAGCCTTTGGGAGGCCGAAAAAGGCCTCAAACCTGCCAAAAATCAGCTGTGACCACGCGCGTACGTGTCACTCCATTCAAAAGGACGTCGAGCGTATGGTCATGTTTACCGACGTACGCGGTAGACACACATGCATGCCATAGGTTTGCCATCATGGGTATAGGGTCTCTTGTTTGAGCTAGAAGACCTCCAAGGTCCCTTCCAGCTCTATGATGATTGACAGATGGATGCGTACCTGAGTTTTTACATTCTCAGGGTCTTCTACTTCACTGGCCCGTTTGCTGCTGGGCTTCCAAGCCTTCTCAGCCTTGTTCAACTTGACGTCTTCATTCAGAGACACCGTGGCAATAATCTTTCGGGGTTCCTTCCGCAGGCTTTGCTGGGAACGCCGTTGTCCTGGTCCAGTCGGCTGTGATGCAGGACAGGGAGAGGGAGGGAGGAAGGGGGGGAGGGAGGGAGAGAGATTAATATTTTGCAAACACTGCTGAAACAAGCATGCTGAACAGAAGCATGGGCTCCATAGTTGGAAGCTATTCTTCCCTCCAGCTGTGTTCAGTTACAACAACATGGGCTGCTAGATCAGTTCCTCGGTTCCATCACAGAGCATCAGTGGCCCAGACACGATGGCACTAATTCGGAGTTCATCATGCAGACCCAGAGGGCAGGAAACACTTCACCAGGATAAGGTCCCCAAAGGAACTTACCGGCCCACGGTTGGATGGGGTTGGACGGCCCAGATTGGCAAAAGAGGGCGTGAAGTCCGGTCCACAGTTCATCGTGCTCAAACGGACAGGGTCCAGGGGACGCAGGGGCATCTTATTCGCCTAGAAGCCAAAAAGCAGGAAAATTAACAACAAAGGTCTACAGTTTGCAAGGGGGTGGATTGCCTATGTCTCAAATTCTGTGACTTCAAAAGAACTGCAGATGGTCACAATTTTCTGGGACACATCATAGTACAGTCTTCAAAATCCCAACAGCCCAAGGGACTGCATTGAATGGATCGTGTTGCCCAGAATCGGAATGGGCAAATTTTTCCTTGGTCAGAGTCCACCACTCACTTCCTGGCTCAGCTAAGGGCTGTGCATGACATCCCTGGAAGGGACAGAGGTGAACCTGTCGTTTCTGTTTCCTAGTTTTGGGAGAAGGATTTGATTTTTTATTTACCTGCATCCCTTTATTATTTTTAGAAACAACTTAAGACAGAACAACTCAATGCACCTTCCTTATTTTTTTCCACCCACAATAACCAACCTGTGAAGTGGGCACAGAGCAGAGTGTGTGTAACTGGCTAAAAGTCACCCAGTCACCTCTCATGCCTAAGGCAGGACTAGAATTCCCAGTCTCCTGGTGATTGGCCCAAAGTCACCCAGCTGGCATTCATGTCTAAGACAGGACTAAAACTCACAATCCCTCACTCTATCCTGGTGTTTTACCACTGGACCAAATTGGCTCTTTAATGGGCCTGGAAAATCTCTGGAAGCACACTGCTCCCATTTTGACTGGCAATCCTACTGCTGAATCCACAGATTAGTGCACAAACCAACCGAATATCAGTGATGGATTGAAGGATTGTTTTGGGAGGGAATCCTGGAAGTTGGGACATAAATTTCCATAACTTCCATGAGCCGCGGTGGCGCAGTGGTCAGAGTGCAGTACGGCAGGCTACTTCTGCTGACTGACTGCTTTCTGCAATTTGGCAGTTCAAATCTCACCAGGCTCAAGGTTGACTCAGCCTTCCATCCTTCCAAGGTCATAAAATGAGGACCTAAATTGTTGGGGGCAATAATGCTGATTCTGTAAAACGCTTAGAGAGAGCTATAAAGCACTGTGAAGCAGTATATAAGTCTAAGTATATAGACTTATACTTATATACTAAGTATATTCTGTTGCTCTAACAACAGAAACAGAAGCAATATGCCTTCTGGATTTTTCTTGCTTGCTACCAATCTGACCCTTCCCTGAGGGGAAAAACAAAAAACAGTAGAAATAAAAACAGTATGTGCAAAAGTCAGCAACCATTTTGGTGGTGGTGGTCATTTTGTTTGGGGGGGGGGAAGGTTGGGGAGCAGAGGTGACCTGCATGCTGGATTCTGCTTCAAAGACTCTGGCAAAAAAGTCTCACACGAGAGAGGATTTTGGTGGACATCTGAAGAAAAGAAATTGGAGGGACAGACCTTTTCCAAGACCACGTCGCTGATATGGGGCAACCCTTCCGGCTTTTGCATGCTCGCAAACATGAACTGAAACCCCAGGAGGAATTCCCGGTCGTATCTTTTCTTTTCTTCTGGGTTCAAGGGCTTCCACTGCTCTGTTAAGGAAAAGAAGATAGACAGCCCAGGGCTGTAAATGGAACATCCTTCAAGTAATCATATATACTAGATCGGAGGCCCCCCAACTTTTGCTGCCCCAGGGAATGGTTCTGTGGAGTTTCTTCTGCGGAACGGGAGTGGGGGACATGTGGTTTTGTGTGCTGTCTGCATCCCTTGGATGGGGCTTCGCTTGTTTGCACAGCCAGTGATTTTCAGCCATGAGCACTTTAAAATGTGTGGACTCCAACTCCCAGAATGCTGGCTGGGGAATTCTGGGAGTTGGAGTCCACAGATCTTAAAAGTTTCTGAGGTTGAGATATAATGATCTAGCTGCTTACTGGCTTTAACACTCCAATGTGTTACCATGTTTCCCCCCAAAATAAGACCCAACCAGAAAATAAGCCCTAGCATGATTTTCCAGGATGCTCCCAATATAAGCCCTACCCCCAAAATAAGCCCTTTTAAGAATATCAGCTGTTTACGTTTCCTCCAAATTAAGATCTAATGGGAAAATAAACCCTAGTGCAGTGATGGCTAACCTTTTCTGGACCAAGTGCCCAAAGCACGTGCATGTGCCTGAACCCCCAAAATGCAATGTACCCCAGGCACGTGCATGTGACCTGAAGGCCAGTTGGAGGTACACACACATGTGCATCAGAGCTGAACTGGGGCGACGGCTTGTGTGCCATCAGAAAGAGCATTGTGTGCCACTTCCGGCATGCATGCCATAGGTTGGCCATCATGGCGTTAGTGCATCTTTTGGAGTAAAAATTAATATAAGACCCGGTCTTATTTTTAGGGAAACAACAGGTTGGCAAAAAAAAAAGTCCTGTGAAAGAATGGCAGTAATCTAAGAAAAGCTAAGCAGTCCTTGGGTAATGAGTCTGCTCAGATCCTCAGTTCCATCAGAGTTATCAGTGGCCCAGACACGATGGCTCAAAAAGGAGGTCATCACAGAAAACTCAATGGGAAGTTTCCCCCCACCTTTCCCAAATTGTAAGGGCTGCTCAGACCTAGCTCACCTTCCTTGTAGCGGTACTTTTGATCCGCTTGCTTGACCTTCTCAGGATCCAGCTTATCCTCCTTCTGTTCCCAGGTCTCCTCAGGTTCCTCCTGGGAACGAGCTGGGACAGGTTCCTCAGGCTCTGGGGCTGGCGCTGGGGGGTTGTTCTCCGTCTCAGAGCCCCCCTCACTGACCTAAGAAGCGAAGCCAAAGAGATCCTATGAAGGACAGAACTAGGCAATACCAAATGCCTCTCACAGCAGGAGGTGGTGTGTTCATCCTGCACCTCCAAGCTCAAAACAAAATTTTGGTGCTTTCTTCACCAGCACCAAAATAACAACTGAAGCCCACAAGGTTCACATGCAGCTCATGGCTACAAAAGCACTGTGATGGATGGATGGATGGATGAATAGATAGACAGTGATAGCTAGCTAGCTAGATATAATTTATATATCTGTCTTATCATCTATCCATTGATAGATATAGGTAGGTGATAGACAGATATATATAGAGATATAGATGATAGATAAATAATTATAAACAGACAGTCATGCCCCTGCTGGAATCTGATTCTGAGGGGGAGGTTGAACAGCTGACAGGGAGTGGGAGTGTGGCTCTGGAAGTAACAGTTCAGGGATCGAGCACAGTCCAGCTGGGCATTCAGAGGAACACCCAGGGCCACCCCCTCTTCATCCTAGGGCACACAAGGAGGAATGGAGAAAGGAGCAATGTGTCTTACGGGAGAGGAAAAGGCCCTGATCTCTTTCATTAGTTGCAACTAGGAGGACAGGATATAAGTGGAGCATTTTAAATAGCTCTTTACTGGAAGCAAAGTGTGCATTCTTAGTCAAGGTTTATTTGGGTTTTGGCGTCTTCCCAACTGTGGTTGCTGCGTTATCTTGTGGAAGGAAGTCTGCAATTTATCATCCTGGTCTGACGTGTTAATGACTCCAGTGTGGTTTGTGTTGGCTTTTTTTATTTCTAATTATCTTTCCTTTTGGTTCGGATTGCATTTATTCTCTTTGTAGACTGTTTTTGGAAGAATTTGATATCAAGCTGAGGATAATTGGATGTCGGGGCCCAAGTTGGAGGCATTAAAGGAAATTTATTCTACTTTTGTGACTGTGTTATTTTTGGGTCAAGCCCCGGATCATCACACAGACATAATATATATAAATAAATAAATAAATAATTCTTGGTCTTGCTAATCCATCTTCCCTTAACAACTGTGGCAGGAAACACTGTAAAACGGGGCAAAACTCAATGAACTTCCTCACTTAGCAACACAAATTTTGAGCTCAATTGTGGATCTAAGTTTCAATCCAACGAACGTATCCAAGATCCAATTAGTTGAACCTGCAGGATGCTTAGAAGATGAGGAGGATTCCTTGTAAGTAGAGTGAAACTGATGGGCCTACAAATTAGTGACCTCCACTTATGCAGAGGTTTCTAAAAACAACAGCTATGCATGTTTATATATAAAGGTCCCCACATTCATAAGCCCACCCTACCCCCACCCAAGAATGGCACAAATATTTAACTATGGTACAATGGAAAACAGCGAAGAGGAACAAAAAGTGATAAACATGGCACTGAACTCCCTTCCTCGGATCCCTACAGAATTCTAATCCTTGGGCATCTTTTGACATCCGAGGTTTTATCATGAAAAGCGAACTTCTCAGAAGGCTGAAATCTGAAGCCAGCACTATGGTGCAGACCTGTGATGGAGCAGGGGTAGTCAGATAATCTAAATCACTGGGTAGCAACGGGTGGTGATGGGCACATTCATCTGCCCCCTCAAAGCTTAAAAACCAGAATGAATTTAAGTGTGGGGCACATCCAAATTCCATGGTACCCCTTGCAAGGAAATGTCATCTCTGTTACAAGGTAGCTGGGGAATTCTGGGAGCTGAAACCCAGCCATCTTAAGAGTTGTGAGGATTCAGAAACATTGCATTAAGGTAAAGGTTACCTCCCACATACGTGCTAGTTTTTTCCAGCTCTAGGGGACAGTGGTCATCTCCATTACAAAGCCGAAGAGCCAGCGCTGTCTGAAGACCTCTCCATGGTCATTTGGCTGGCATGACTAAACACGGAAGGCGCACGGAACGCTGTTCCCTTCCCACCAAAGTAGTCCATATTTTTCTACTTGCATTTTTACATGCTTTCAAACTGCTAGGCTGGAAAAAGCTGGGACAAGGAACAGGAGCTCACTCCATTACTTGGTGTAAGGGATTCGAACTGCCGACCTTTCTGATTGACAAGCTCAGCGTCTTAGCCACTGAGCCACCACATCCCTTCATTTTGCTTTAATCATTGCATTAATCATTAATTAATTTCCCACTGGCAATGTGCAGGCTACTCACCTCTTTGAACGCATCCAACAAATCTCCTACGGCTTCCTTCTTGTTCAGATCCTTCATCTTTCGCTTCCTCTTTGGCACCGATACGGCTACTAGGGAATTATACAGAGGGATGGAGAGACACATGAGCTACGGATAAGTCCAGACTAACGGGGAAAGGCACTCCAGGTGACAAACAAGAAGTTAGTGTGAAGTCCTGCTCTGAAGCCATTTCCCAGGGGTAGAAAAAGAAGTATAACTTGTGGCAGAAATGAGAGGATGTTGCATCCCAGGAAGAAGCTGTGGCATCTGTTGCATCTACGCAGGATATTTTGGGACAGCGGCCTTTGAACCTTTTATAAGACTGAAAAGGACCAAGGCAACAGTGCCTAAACATTCTGAAGACAATAAATTCCTTGGTGTACAGGAAATACCACCCAGAAACAAGAATATTTGTTAACTCAGGGTTAAACTGTGGGGTCCTTGGTGCTCTCTCAGTTTGGATGCTTTTTTTCTTACCCAACTATGTAACATTATCAGTTCTAGAAAGAAGTGGGGTTTGTTCTCTGTTTATATAGAAAGGGCTTTCTCTGTCAGTGTTTGTGGGAATGTTCTTGGTGATTCCTTGATTAGCTGTTGCTTACTGAGTTGATAGTACCAACATAGGAAACTAATTCAGGAGCTACCAACTAAGCTCAGAGAGACCCACAAATATCACCCACATATGGCAGAGCAGGATGGAAAGCAGAAATAGCCAACTCAACGCCCTCTGGTACAACTGAAAGGAGTCATTAAGATGGCATCCTGCCAAAGACCAAGCAAAGCTAAAGCCACAGGGAGGGATCCCAACTTGGTCCAAACAGATTCTGTGAATTGCTTGTGGAAAATGTCCTGAGGTGGTCCAGAACCACATCTCTCAGTAGCCCCAGTCAGCCAGGCCTGGAGATGGACTCTGGATGCTTTAATTCAACCAACCTGGAAGACTTGGAGTTTCTATCTCTGTATTATAAAAGGAAAACAAAGGTTCCTGCATATCAATAAAGGAGAATATTTGTAGTTCTGGGTTGAAATGAGGGGTCCTTGGTATTCTCTGAGCTTGCTTTTTTTTTTCTTTCTTGCAGACATTTCATGACCCAAACTAGGTAACATCATCAGTGCTAGAAAAGAGTGGGCTTTGTTCTCGGTTTATATAGAATAGCTTGCCCTGCTGGTGTTGGTGGAGGTGCAGTTTTACTCCTTGTAGTTTGTACTTCTCCAGCAATCAACACCTAGATAAGCAGGGATTAACACCAGACAAAGAAGCAAAAATAGTAACTTAATCAAGGAACTACCCTGTTTCCCCAAAAATACAACCTACCCTCAAAGTAAGTCCTCGATTGGTTTTTACTTATGCACCCAATATAAGCCCTACCCCCCCCCAAAACCCAAATTAAGGTCCCGCCCGCTCCAGAGTGCATGGGTAAATATTAAGCTGGGGGGGTGGGGTGGGGTTGGAGCTGCCCTACCACCTTTGGACAGCTGCAGCCAGGCCTCGTATACCCCGACACCTGACTTGCCGGCCCATTTCTTCTGCAGCCGGCAAGGCTTTTCTGAAGGCCTCTGTAGCTAATAACAAAGAAGCTCTGGATCGATCCAGAGCTCTGTTATTGACTGCAGAGGCCTTCAGGAAAGCCTTGCTGGCCACAGAGGTTGTTCCTGAAGGCCTCTGACAGTGAAAAGAAGGCAAGGGATGATACATGCAAGTGAGGTTAGTCAGTGGATGACATCCCCTGAAAATAAGACCTGGTGCCTTTTTTGGTGGCCAAAAAAAACCCAAAAAAACCAGGGTCTTATTTTCGAGGAAACACGGTAATAAGGAGAAAAAAAAAATACACTTCTATCAAGAACACTTCTACCAGCAGGACAAGCTACTGTCTTATAAACTGAGAACAAACTCCACTCCTTACTTGCACCGATGATATTACCTAGTTCAGCTTAGGAGATTTCTGCAGAAAAACATCCAAGCTCAGAGAGCACCAAGGATCCCTCGTTCTGCAAATCACAGACTTCTTAAAGACTAAGATTGCATCCTGCTGGGTGGAAAATGTACTGTGGATAACTCACCTTGCGTCGTCACTTCCGTGGTTTCCAAGGGCGCAACCGCTGGTTCCGCACTTTGCTCCGGGACCTCAACTGCCTCTTCCACTTCCTCCTCTGGCTCTGCCTCCTCTTCTACAGCAGGCACGGCCACTGGGACAATCACCTCCTCGGGCTTGACCTCTTCAGGTTCAGAGATGGGGCTGATATCCGACTCGGGCTCTTCCTCTGGCTCTTCGGCCTCTTGCTTCTCTGGGGTCTCAAGTCCTGCAGGTATTGCCTGCTCTTCCGGCTGAGCAATGGGGGATTCCATGGCCGGTTCTGGCTCGCACGGGGGCACCTCGGGCATCACCTCCAGCGGCTCCTCCTCTAAGACCCCATTCGACTCAACGGCCTCCCCCCCTTCAGCCACCTCCTCNCACGGGGGCACCTCGGGCATCACCTCCAGCAGCTCCTCCTCTAAGACCCCATTCGACTCAACGGCCTCCCCCCCTTCAGCCACCTCCTCCAGCGGCAGAGAAGGATCGGGAGGGGCGCACGGCAGCGCTAAGGGAGGCTCCTCGGGTTGAAAAGCCTCCTGTTGGGTAACCACTGTCTCTTCTGCTACCCCTTCTTCCTCCACCTGTGTTTCTGGGAGTGGCTGGGAAGGAATCTCCAAAACAGGGCTAGCAGCGACCTCTTCCTGAGGTTCTGTGTCCAAAACAAAGGACTCCGGAGGGGGCACAAGCCCCCCTGGCACTGTAGTGGTGGTGCTAATGGGCTCGAGGATGTCTTCATGGATCTCCAGCAGCTCCTCTCTAGTGTCCACAGCAACAGGGCTCTCTGGGCGCACCAGCGTCACAGTGGCTGGCTGCACAGGCTCCACCTCAGTCAGGGGCGGAGGGGGAGATGGGGAAGCCGATTTACTAGTCTCCAAGGATACCGGTTTACTTACTACTGGGCCGGTCTTGGAACGGTCATCTGGTGGGAAAGAGAAAGAAAAAGGTTGAGTCCTCCAGAACATAACAATTTTATGTTTAAAAAATGACGGTCCCTATAAATAGCACTTAGGACTTATATACTGCTTTACAGCCCTCTCCAGGTGGTTTACAGAGTCAGCATATTTGCCCTCAACAATCTGGGCCCTCATTTTACCCACCTTGGAAGGATGGAAGGCTGAGTCTTGGAAGACTCAGGATGATGAGTCTTGGAAGGCTTGAACATGGTGAGATTCGATCTGCCAAATTGCAGGTAGCAAGCAGGCAGCAGAAACTGCAGTACTGCACATTAACTACTCCATAGTATTTTACAGCACTTTCGGAACAGTTTACAGTGTCGGCATAACGCTCCCAACAATCTGGGTCTCCATTTTATTGAAGTCGGAAAGATGGAAGCAGTTGTTAAGGTATTAACACGGTTGTTAAGTGAATCTGGTTTCCCCATGGACTTTGCATGTTAGGAGGTCGCAAAAAGGAATGACATCATCACTCTGGGTTCCTGCGACTGTCATAAGTATGAGTCTCTTGTCAACTGTCTGAATTGTGATTGTGTGACCTTGGGGGAAGCTGCAGCCGTCTGACGTGTGAAAAATAAATCATAAGTCACTTTTTTCAGTGATGTCGTAACTTTGAATGGTCGCTAAGTGAACTAAGTTGTGAGCCGAGGATTACCTGTACAAGTGGCCCTTGATGTAACAACCACAATTGGTCGTTAAGTAACAACAGTGTGACTAATTTAACAACTACTGGGATTCACTTAACAACTGTGACGGGAAAGGTGATAAAACTGGGTGAAGCTCAGTTAATAACTGTCCCGCTTAGCAACAGGAAATGTTGGGCTCAATTGTGGCCATAAGTCAAGGACCACCTGTTCAGTATTCCTCACTCCTGGTCTTGGCTGATTCATTTTAAGAGCCTGCCTCCTAGTGGCCAGAGACTAGAAAGCACATAGTTTACTTTATTGTCATTGCACCTCGTACAACGCAATCAAATACCATCTTCAGTGCACATCATGACCATGAGCATGAAAATAAACATAAACACATTATCCTTCACAATGGCAGTCCAGTCTCTTCTTGAAAGACTCCAGTGATGAAGCTCTCACAATTTCTGAAGGCAACTTCTGTTTCCCTGGTTGATTGTTCTCAGTGTCAGAAAATTTCTCCTTATTTCCAGATTGAATCTCTCCTTGATCAGTTTCCATCCATTATTCCTTGTCTGGCCTTTGGGTGCCATTTTAGTTTAGTTTACTTTAGTTTATTGTCACTGCACCTCGTACAATGAAATCAAACACCATCTTCAGTGCACATCATGACCATGAAAATAAACACAAACAGACATCCTTCACACTCTACACGTTAAAGTGAAAAACCCACCCGACACTGTACCAACACTGCATTATACAGTAGAATCAAATAGAGTTACTGCCCTGGGATAGAAGCTGTTTTTCAGCCTATTTGTCCTTGTTTTTGTCATCCTGTGCCGTCTGCCAGATGGTAATAGTTCCAAAAAAGGGTTCCCAGGATGAGATGGATCTTTGAGGATGTTTTGAACTTTCTTAAGGTAGTGGGAGCTATAAGGCTCTTCCAAAGAGGGGAGAAGGCAACCCAGGATCTTCTGGGCATTAGTTCATTCTTGCACAGGTTGTCTGAACTGAGCTGACCTAACCATACATAGTCATCATGCTACCAGTAGTCCTTGATTTACAACAGTTACATCAGCGATGAAAAATGTAACCTTTTGTCACAGTTAAGACCTTTGCAGCATCTCCATGATCGTGTGATCAAATTTCGAATGCTTGGCCACTGTTTCATACTTATGACTGTTGCTGTGTCCCAAAGCACGTGCAATCCCCTTTTGTGACCTCCCAACAGGCAAAATCAAGGAGGTAGCCAGGTTCACTTAACAACCATGTTACTAATTTATCAACAGCAGTGATTTCGCTTAACAACTGGGGCAAGAAAGGTCATAGAAGGGGGCAAAAACTCACTTAACAAACAGAAATTTTGGGCTCCCATTGTGGTCGTAGGTTGAGGAGTACCTGTATCTCCCTTTTGGGCTCAATCATACAAAACAAAGCATACAAAGCCAGGTTGACTTAACAACCATGTTACTAATTGAACAAATGCAGTGATTCACTTAGCAAATATGGCAAGGAAAGTTATAAAATGGAACAAACTTCGTTCTCACTTAGCTACATAAATTCTGGGCTTTACTGTGGTCATAAGTCGAGGACTATCTGTACATGAATCTCACCAATTACTCTCATTAGTAAGGAAAGATTGACTCCAAATTATCAATTCTTCCTCTATAGATAACAAAAGTTTACCATAGATTCCTGTGAGAGTAGGAATGAATTCAAGCCAATAGGCAAAAAACCTATGCCTTTCAGCTTCGTCCTATCAATTACATTTTGCATTGACTGGTAGTCTACACATTCAACAAAAGAATGCATAAAGCGGAGGTCTCCAATCTTGGCCCCTTTAAGACTTGTGGACTTCAACTCCCAGAACTCCTCAGCCAGCTTTGCTGGCTTTAAATTCTGGGAGCTGAAGTCCACAAGTCTTAAAGTGGCCAAAGTTGGAGACCCCTGGCATAGAGTACTGATAAATGAGACACAAACAAGAGCTGAGGTTTCTGCTTTAAATATTGACAGCACTTAGGGAAGATACATCCCAGATTAAGAATGTGGCCTTTCAACTTCCAAGAACTTGTTTTTCCATCAAGCAACATTCCAAACAAATTAATGTTAAAATTTAATTTAATGGAATATTGTTAATTTAATATTAATTAATTTAATATTTAATAATTTTCCTAAAAATATTGAGGAAAAAGCTGTAGCTACCAAGCAACTGCATTGGTCATTGAAATTGCTCTGCAGTTGATCAAGATGAGTCAGAATACCATAAAATATGGAATAAATTTTATCACTGGAGGACATGAAAGGAAGTTCACAAAATGGAAATAAGAATTAAAGGTGAAACAGGGAAGATGTGAGGGACCTCATATTTGAGGAATACTAAAAACTATAAAGTTTAAATGTATATATGTATATAAATGTATATAACTTTTTTGTTTTCTAAATACAATATGTAATGACAGAAATGTATGTCAAAGAAGACGATCAATGTTTTTAATGTGTATACTCAATAAAAATATTAAAAAAAAATTGCTCTGCAGTTGGATCAACTGTGCAGCTGTTCTATTTTTCCTTTTAAAAATTGGTTTGCCAAAAATCCCAAGATGTATATCTTAAACTAAACTTTCCTCTAACAATGGTTTAAAAACCAAATGCCACGGGAAACCTCTAAACTAGGAGTCTCCAAACTCGGCAACATTAAGACGTGTGGACTTCAACTCCCAGAATTCAGCAACTCCTTTTTGGAAAAAGTTCAGAAAAGAGCAACTAAGATTTTGGTTTGGCTAAAGAACAGAAGAATTAGGGATGACATGACAGCAGTGTTCCGGTATTTGAGGGGCTGCCAGAAAGAAGAGAGGGTCAAATTATTCTCCAAAGCACCAGAAGGCAGGACAAGAAATAATAGTTGGAAACTAATCAAGGAGAGAAGCAACCTGGAATTGAGGAGAAACTTCCTAACAGTGAGGACAATTAATTGGT
Organism: Laticauda laticaudata; assembly: GCA_004320025.1. Taxonomy (NCBI): domain Eukaryota; kingdom Metazoa; phylum Chordata; class Lepidosauria; order Squamata; family Elapidae; genus Laticauda; species Laticauda laticaudata. The sequence continues at coordinate 25,646 of BHFT01024892.1, read as the reverse complement.
GGAACAGAAGTTGCCTTCAGAAGGTATAGGTGCTTCATCACCGGAAGTTTTTAGAAAAGACTGGACAGCCACCTATTTGAAATGGTATAGGTTCTCATGCTTGAGCAGGTGGGCTGGACTAGAAGACCTTCAAGGTTCTGTTCTATTCTATTCTATTCTATCCTATCCTATCCTATTTTCTATTCTACTCTATTTTTAATTCTAATTTCTAATCTACTCTCTTCTAATTCTAGCCTATTCCATGAAGCTCACGTCTTAAACCTGCCATGTTTGGAGACCGCTGCTTCAAACCACAAGACAAAGCTGAATTCCACCACCAGTAATTGAATTAGCAACGTCTTCTACAGTTACTTCCCACGCTCTGCTGAAGTCTGATCCATGGGTTAAACCACCTCCTTAAGATTCCAGATGGACCAGGAATCCTGGGATAGGATTCAGGGTTATACCGTACAGATAGTCCTTGACTTACAACCGCAATCGAGCCCCAAGTTTCTGTGGCTGAGACCTTTGTTAAGCGAGTTTTGACCCATTTTATGACTTTTCTTGGCACAGTTGTTAAGCAAATCACTACAGTTGAAGTGAATCTGGCTTCCCTCATTGACTCTGCTTGTCAGAAGGTCACAAAAGGGGATTAACGTGACCCTGGGACACGGCAACCATCATCCTGCAGGAATCAAAAAGAAGGCTGTGAAAATATCTACAGACCCCTCACATCCTGGACAAAAATTGTTTCAACTCCTTCCCACAAAACGACGCTATAGAGCATTGCACACCAGTACAACTTAAGACACAAGGACAGTTTTTTCCCGAACGCCATCACTCTGCTAAACAAATAATTCCCTCAACACTGTCCAACTAAGTTTGCACTACTAGCACTGTTAATCTTCTCATCACTCCTTGTCACCCATCCCCTCCCACTTGTGATTGTATGATTGTAACTTTGTCACTTGTATCTTTACTATTTTTATTGACTGTTTCCTAGTATGATTTGATTGCTTATTGTACCCTATGATTATTATTAAGTGTTGTACCTTATGATTCTTGACTCTTNGTTTCCTAGTATGATTTGATTGCTTATTGTACCCTATGATTATTATTAAGTGTTGTACCTTATGATTCTTGACTCTTCATGAATGTATCTTTTATTTTATGTACACTGAGAGCATCTGCACCAAGACAAATTCCTTGTGTGTGCAATCACATTTGGCCAATAAGGTAATTCTATTCTATAAATACGAGCCAGTTGCCAACTGTCTGAATTTTGAATCATAATGACTATGGGGATGCTACAATGTTCGTAACTGTGAAAAAAAATTGTAAGTCCCTTTTTTTCAGTGCTGTTGTAACGCCAAACGGACACTAAACAAACTCTTGTTAAGTCAAAGACTACCTGTACTGAATAGATATCATCCAAAAGTCTTGGGACACATGAGAGGAACAAAGAAAATCTGCCTTTCTTTCTGATTACATGGGAAACATGCCACTTCGCAATGCTTTACAGCGCTCTCTAAGCGGTTTATAGAGCCTGCACATTCCCGACAATCTGGCTCGTTTTATCGACCTTGAAAGGATAAGTCAACCTTGAGCGGTCAGACTCGAACTGACCACAGAATTAGCCTGCAATACTGCATTCGAACAGCTGCGCCACCACGGCTCTTTATCTGTTATAACTGTAGCTCCAACCCTCTATGGACAGACAAACGTGAGGTTGAAGCTGCACTTATCACACACATACATACATCAGCCAGTTCAGCCATTATCAATGTCCCATCATACCTTGGCGGACAATAACTGCTACGTGAGGTGTCTCCCCATTGGCCTGGGGCTCTGAACTGCTTCCGGCCTATAGAAAAACAGAGGAGGGAAGAAGTATTATTATTTTTTAAAAAATAAACTTTATTAAGGATTAAAAAGAAAAATATATACAGTGTATAAAATATTTTTTGTTACAAACGAAATCAATATACAAATACAAATATTGACATAAAACTTATATATTTCTTATCAGCCAAGACGGTGTGATCATTTATTGAAAACAATTTTACTAATATTCATTTTCTGTTTTTGGTATACGCTCTTAGTTTAACCATTCATTTTTCAAATCCTTATCTTTTAATTTCCTGGTTCTTCATCCAATTGTAACATTTTCCCCAAGCTGTAGTATATTTTGAGTCTACCTTATCTCTAAGTTTTTGTATAAGTAGGTCCATTTCAGCACAGTCAAGAACTTTCTGAATTATCAAATTATTTATTGGCATTTGGTCACCTTTCCAGCATTGTGCCAACGCAATTCTTGCTACCATGATTATATGGAGAATTAAGTATTTCATTTCTTTTGCATAGTGCCCTTTAACATTCCCAACAAAAATATTTTGGCCTTGAATTCTAGTTGTATATTTGTAATTTCTTTGATTCAAATTTTAATTTTTTTCCAGTACTATTTTTTGGGCAAACCACCAAGTGTGAAAGAAGGTATCCCTCATTTGTTTACATTTCCAACAAGTTGGATTTAAATTTGGGTACATATTCGCAAACCTTGAAGGTGCCAGATACCACCAATAACACATTTTTGTGTTGGTTTTCTTTATAAACAACAGATTTTGTTACTTTATACTTTTGTTTCCAGATATTTTCCCAATCTTCCAAATTAACGTTGTGTCCTACATTCCTTGTCCATGCAATCATTGGGCCTTTAACTATTTCTTCCACCCATTTCAAATTCTAATAGATAATTATACATTTTAGAAATTAATTTTTCATCCATCCCCTCTTAATATTTTATCTGATTAGTTCGATTTTACCTCAATTCCAAATTCTTCTATATCTTTTTTATTTCTCATCTTGAGTTGTAAATATGGCCACCAATCTATTTTCATCCCTTGTTCTCTGAGTTCTTGGTTCGTCTTTAATTTTCCCTGGCAATTTAGGACATCATAATACCTAATCTTTCTTCCAGTTTCTAAGGCATTGGGGTGGATCAATGCCTCCATAACAGAAACCCATCCTGGAATCTTCATATAATGTTTATGTTTAACCTCTTTCCACACTTTTAATAATGAGCTTCAAATTACATGTCTATTAAAGTGTGTGTATCTCTTATTTCCGGGGTTCCACATGAAGGCATGCCATCCTCCTCTAGATCGTGCCCTTCTTGGGTTAAAATTCTTTTATTTCTCAGATTGGCCCATTCTTTAATCCATGTTAAAACTACTGCTTTATAGTATATTTCCCAGGCAGGGAGTCCAAATCCACCTCTGCATCTATTATCTTGTAGTGAACTTAATTTTATTCTCACTTTTTTCCCTGATCAAATAAATTTCATGGTAATTTTATTCAATTCATTAAAGAATTTTTTATCTAATTTTATTGGAATAGTTTGAAAGAGAAATAGTATTCTTGGCAAGATGTTCATTTTGATAGTGGCAATTCTCCCTAACATTGATAATTTTAATCTCCCCCATTTTCCTAAATCCTTTTTTATTTGAGGGAAGAAGTATTAGCAAGACCAAGAAAACAAATATGAATATATATATCTCTCCCTCTCCCTCTCTCACACACACACAAGAATGAGCAGATAATTGATTCTAGCTACATCGCATGTAGATGAATGCAAACCTCTAGATGCTGAGACAGCAATTCCTAGAATTTTCTTGTTAGGAATTCCAAGAGAGCAGTTTCAACCTATTAAGGGATTGGGAGGAAAAGCTAAACTGCAAGAAGTTTTTGAATTATTGAGTGGCATGGACTTTTTAATATCTGGTCAGAGTCACGGCCTCCCTGGGTGCAGAAGAAGGGACAACTTCACCCATTTCTTTGTACTAACTTTAAGGGCTTGGAAAACAGCTGGATAGGGAGGAGAAGGCTACATGTGTAGGGATTTCAAATAGAACTCTTTACACTGTATGCACAAATCTACATTAATAAGCTGGGGATTAGACTAGAAGACCTCCAAGGTCTCTTCCAACTCTGTTATTCTTCCTGCATCCAGGATGGATTGCTAGTGCTCACCCATTGCGAATGCTGGCTGTGATTTAGTCCCAGAGCTTTTGTATTATAAACACCAGAAGAAATGTACTTCTTATCAAGCCAAGGTGGGACACGTTTGGAAGAGGAATGGAATTAAGGAAAGAAACTTACCTGAGGAGGAGTTGGGGTAGAAGAAGTTCTAGCGCCAGACATTATTTCATCTGTGATATCTTTGCCACCCTGATTTGGATCTCGTATTCGGATCTGCCGGACCAAAGGGGTGGGGGGGGGAGAGAAAAAACATAGTTTACGCAGGGTAGACAAAGCTTGGAGAAATGCCTACGAGCATTTTGGGTGGCAACTCAAAGCACCAGCATGTTTACTCCTAATAAATCTTTACGCTTTGAAAATCTGGCTAGAGACTCATGATTTAAATGGGGGTGACTACCAGAGCTCTGACAGCAAGTGTACTCCAACTATTTGGATACAGGCATCAACCATAATTCTTGATGCAGGGGTCCCTAACTCTTGGGCCGAGGCGCACTACCGTTTGGAACCAGGTTGCAGAAGTGGAAGGCGATTACTTCTGCAAATCCTCACTTGGACGTGCATTCCATTTGTGCGAGAGGTGGGCGCAAGTGCCCACCGCTTGGGTAAACAGAGCTGCGCATGTGCTTGACCACTGCTCGCCCAGAACAATCTCCTCTCTCCCCACTCCGGCCGGTCCACAATGCCGGAAAAGTTGGACAGAAGTCTGCCTTAATGGATCCAACATTCTCCCCCCCCCCCCAANGAGCCTGCCTGCTCCCTCCCCCCCCCCCCCAAAAAAAAAAAAATTCTTCAGCTCAGCATTGTTAAGTTCCAAGAACAGCCGCACAAAAATGACACCGTGAGCAATAATGCCTGTGGATGCTTAGCATGGATTTCAAGCTACCGCTCCTCGGGTTGTTAAAACTCTCTGGGTATCATCACCGCTTGTAGTTTCTCGGCTTCTACGGACTCCTCTAATCCCACTTGACAGGCTAACTCAACAATGTAAAAGGGATTCCGGCCCACCAGATATCTTACAAGTAGAGACAATCTTGAAGTCAGGAAAAGGAAGTGCCAGCTGCCCGTGGACCACGTCAAGGCCTGAAGTCAACCCACCAACAACTTGTCCTTGGTGAGGGCTTCACTCTACCCATGACAGGGGGCTAACCTCCTGGAAGCCAGCTGCCATGTCTTTCAAAGCTTGGCACTTCTCCCAGGCTCACCCTCCCTCCCGCCCTACCACAGGGCTGAGGCCAGGAGGAAGCACTTTCTTCCTCCTGGCCCTAAACGCCCAGGGTGGGTGGCTGTAGGAGGGAGGAAAGGGAAGGCAGATCCTTAGCAGCCACCGATGAGGTCACAAGCAAGCACTGTTTGGCACACCTGGACACAGTAGCTGAGTGAGCAAATCAAAGCCTTCATTAGGGCTCAGGGGCCAGAAAGCACAGCCATCAAATACAGAGACCTGACATTATGAACAAAGCTTTATTTAAAAAAAAAAACTGCACTAAAAGTATGTGAGATATACTATTAGTGTCTAATGTACACTAACTGAGATACAAATGGCACTGGCAGTCACCAAAATGTGTGAATGTCTGCAGAGATCCTCAATCCTCCAGGTCATAGTTTTTCCAAAGATGGTTTTCCAAAACAGTAACTGGACTTTCTTGGGGTTCCCCCACCCCGAGAAAACCTTTTTAATTTCTCATCCAAGAAGCTTCTTTTGTTCTTCTGGAGTTCAGTTCTTCTGAAGAAGCTTCTTGGGTAAGAAACAAAAATGGTTTTCAAGGAAATAACCAAGAAATTCCAGTCGCCGTTTGGAAAAGCACTTTTGCGCCGACCCAAATGTGTGTTAAACTTCAACCCTGTGGGTAGGGTGGCTATCATGACAATGATAGCATTGGGCAACCTGGAATGACCTGTCCGGGTTGCAGACAGACAAAAACAGTGGCAGAGATTGTGCTTTTTACACGGCAAATTGTTTAAAATGGGATCCATATATGTCTCTTCCTTGATTCCCTATAGAGGGCAATAAAAGAGCATCTGGCTTAGGTGAGCCTCTCTCTCCTTGTAAACATAAATACTGCTGAAAAGGAATGTTTTTGTGTCATCTCCACAGGACTGCTGAGAGTACTGCATCCACCCTCGCCAAGGTGAAGGCCTGACAAAATTTCAGAATTAGGTATGATGATGGCACCTGCCTATTTGAGATGAATCCACAAACCATAGGGTTGGATACTAGGCTTACACTGGTACAAAAATCAGAATGCCAACACCAGCACTGATGATGTTACCTAGTTGGGTAATGAAACGTCTGCAAGAAAACCAGCAAGCTCAGAGACCACCAAGGACCCCTCATGTCAACCCTGAGCTACAAATATTTTCCTTTGTTAGTATCAATCTTCTTCTATACACATAAAACGAAATACCAGTCATGCGTCATCACAAAATCTCCAGAACTGTAAAGCCTACAAACTTGAAATTTGGCTTCTAGGTGCTCACTAAGAAAGGATTTTTCAAAATGACCATCAGAGCATTAGCATTTTGTATATTATTATTAACACACTCTGATACTAAGGAGTTCTACTCCCCCTCCCCACTTCAAAAGAAATCTGTGCCAAATGCAAAACACAAGCAGAGGAGAGAAGTTTCACTTTTATTTTCACAGCACCAAGCAGCTTTAATACAGAAGTTGAGCTAATACATACTAATAATTAATGATACATACTAATAAGACTAATAATAATAATACAGAACAGTTGAGCTAAGCCACGCCCAGGCTCCTTGATGTCTCCTTCTCACACAGCAAATACTGTTTCAGTTTCCAAACAGCCCTCAACTCTCTCACACACTGACAGGAGGCTGGCCAGATGAATACTGATGGATGCTAGAAAGCAGATGCACAAATTTTTCCCTTTATTTTCTTCTCCCAAAACTAAGCCAGGCCACATAATTTCATAGCGAAGCACAGGGATCGAGCTAGTATCCTATAGTTTAAGATGGCTATTGGCATTTTTAAGCCCTAATGGACAGATGCTTTCCCCCAAAGTACTAAGGACTGGGAGTTTGCCATTTCCTTTTCTTAGTCAAGTTAATTTAAAACGGTCTACGAGAATCAGGGGAGAGAAGGGGAAAAAAATCAATGCCAACCGGAAATTAAGAAGATAGAACTGTGGTTTGGCACTCACAGAAACCAAATCTGTCTCTAACCGTAAAATAGCATTCTTGGTGTATCGTGGAGCTGAGATCGCTGCCGTTATAAATTTGGATTGGAAAGTTTCCAGGATATTAAATTTTGTCAAAATGCAAAGTGGAATACCATAAAGAAGATGAGAGATGATATCAGCAAGAAAAACCTTGCAAGCTTCAGGAATAAAATGTGTGTCCCCCTTTAAATAGAAAATCTGAAAGACAGCTGTGAAGTTACATTGGGTCACTCTTGCCCAAAAACTGAAATATGCCCCCCAAGATAAGGAAGCTTGAAACCGCACCCCAAAATATTTAAAAGGATGTGCCACATCTACTGGATGTACCACACCCCTTAATTTGCTCTTTATGTAACCTATTATTGTATCATGAAAATACTACAACGATTTTTGACAGAGGTAAGCCCCTCAATTTGCAACCACAATTGATCAGAATTTCCATTTGCTAAAACGAGGCAGGGATTACATCCATTGTGCCCAACCTGACCAGTCTTTCTTTTGCAATGGTGGTTAAACTGATCAGTGCAGTTGTTACGCAAATATTCCCTCCCCACCCTGCTAACCTGCTTTCCAGATCCGTTCTCCTGTGCAGGGCAACCAAAGGAGACCCAGCCAATCAGCTGGGACTTGGGAGGCAGAGAATAGATGGGGGCGGGGCCAGTCAGAGGTGGGATTTGCCGGTTCTCTGAACTGCTCAAAATTTCCGGTCAGAACCTGCTGAATACCACCTCTGGTAGACGTGGATCAGAGATTGGGGACCCCTGGTCTAAATCCCCAGTTATTCCACGTGAATATTGTCAGGACCTAATCCAGCAGTTTTAAATAAAGATACTTCGCATATATAGGGTAGTCCTCGACTTACAACAGTTCATTTAGTGACTGTCCGAAGTTACAAGGGCACTGAAAAAAGGGATTTATGACTGTTTTTCATGCTTACCACATATGTGCCATCCCCAGGGTCACGTGATCAAAATTGAGGTGCTTGGCAACAACCGACTCATATTTATGACGGTTATAGTGTCCTGGGGGAGTCATGTGATCCCCTTTTGCGACCTTCAGACTGGCAAAGTCAAAGGGGAAGTCAGACTCAACAGTGGAGTTACTAATTTAACAACTGCAGTCATTCACTTAAAAACTCTGGCAAGAAAGGTCGTAAAATGGGGCAAAATTCACTTAACAAATACCTTGCTGAGCAACTGAAATGTTGGGTTCAATGGGGGTCGTAAGTCAAGGACTATCTATAGTCTAAGGTTCAAAAATCTCCTCTAAATCACAGAGATGATTTAGGAGATGATCCATTTTTATCTTTTTTGCCATGGTTGTTAAGCGAATTTGCATTTTACTGCAGTTAAAAAAAGACAAAAGTCATCCCTTTTTTTCCCCTTTACACTTTTCTCTTTTATTTTTCTGTTTCTTTTAATCTTGTAATGAAACCAAATAAAACTGATTGAAAAGGTGAAAAACAGATGGAGAGCAAGCTGATTTAATTACAAGGAGCGAGTAAGCTTTGATGAGGTAACTTTTTTTGACTGCTTGCACACCTGTCAGCAATCCTGTTCACATCTTGATTAGCTTGTGATTTATTGTTGCTCAATCCTAACAAATGTTGCCTCATGACATTTTCTGTTAGGGCTTAAAGGTAGAGAATTTTCCTGTAATGCTTTTATGCAAAGCCCCTCAGAGTCGCTTTTTAATAGCTCCAAGTTATTTTTAATAGAGGCTAATTGCTCAAACACTGAAATAACAGTTGGTGCTGTGAGCAAGCACTGTTTTGCCATGAATTCAGTTAAGCCATCCAATGACAATCGCTTCTCCCCTTCCTGACCCTGTGCAATCCTGTTCTTATGGTCTGTGGAAGATACAGGATAGCTGGTAGAATATAGACTGCAAATTAGTCCAGTCTATTAAATCATCTCTTAAGAGAAACAGACAGCTCCAATAATTGCTGTTTTTCCTCATTTTTGTTTTTAGGTTCCATTCAAGAGCCTCAAAATTATTACAGATGGGAAATGGGGTTAATTTATTTACTCTGTCTTATTGAATTTGTATTTATCTATCAAATTTATATCTATCAAATATCTATCTTTTTATCTATGTATCGAATTTGTATCTATAATCTGTCTGTCTGTCTGTCTGTCTGTCTATCTATCTATCTATCTATCTATCTATCTATCTATCTATCCATCCATTCTTCATCTATCCATCATTCTCTTATCTATCAATCTCTCATATCTCTCTCCCCCCCCTTCCATCAAATTTAAATAGCCACCAATCTCACAAGAAGTGACTCAGAGTGGCATACAATAGTCAATTTGAAAAGATTATACAAAAACAAATGTTTAAATTAGAAAAATTACCATTAAAATGGAGATGACTAAAACTAAAAATATATACAAACCCGAAGAGGGGGGGGGAACAGATCCAGCTTTTTTTCTCTTAAGGGAAAAACCACCCATTTTTGGCTTTTTGACTAGCTTGAAAGAGTGCTGTGAGGTCCTTGGTTCTCCTGAGCATGGCTGTTTTCTTGCAGACATTTCATGACCCAACTAAGGAACCTTATCAGTGCTGGAAGGGAGATGTTGTGAGTCCTGTAAGCCTTTTTCTTCCTCCCCCACTCTTCAATCTGTCAATTATAAAGTCTTTTTCTCCTCTCATCTCAGTGCCTGACTCCTACCTTTTGTTTTCTTTCCCAGGAAGTTATAGTATCTGCTTATTTTTTTAATAAGTCTCAACCGACACTAAACCACAGAGGCAGGAAGAGAAAACAAAAGTTCACAGAGAAGGATGTTCATAGGTTGTCATTTTGTTCCTTACCCTTTGCTGAGTGAGCACAGGCCAGGGATGGGCACACTCCTTACATCAAGGTGTGAAGCTTGTTAGTGACATGGAAACATCATAAAGTATCTGCTAAAGCAAGGGTCTTCAAACCTGGCAAGTTTAAGATTTGTGGACTTTAACTCCCAAAATTCCTGAGGTAACATGACTGGAGAAGGAATTCTGGGAGTTGAAGTCCACAAGTCTTAAACTTGCCAAGTCTGAAGACTCCTGTGTTAAAGGAATGTTAAGACGTGTATAATTCCATCTTACAACATTGTTGGCTGGGGGTATTTTGGGAGTTGGAAGTCCACATCTCTTAAAATGGCTAAGGTTGGGAAACACATATGCCAAAGATGAAGAAAAATGATTCCCACTATTTCTTCAACCACCACATTAACCACCAGGCAATAAACCTGTTATTTTCTACCATCTTTTAAAAATATTCTGTTGTGCAGGGAAATTCACTGGAGAAAGCTATTTCTTCAACCACATTAAAATCTAGTCTATGATTCTACTCATAATATGCATTTGGGAATGGGAATGGGAGAGTAATTAGTGGACCAATCTCCCTAAAGGGAGAAACCGGACACCTAGATTTCTTTTCTTTCCTTTTTTAGCACCAGACAATAAGTCTGTTATTTTCTACAACCTTTTAAGAATATTCTGTTGTGCAGGGAAATTCACTGGAGAAAGCAATTATGTTTGGAAAAGTTAACAGACGTAGGACCACAGCTGAAGGCCAAATTTGTGTTGCTATATGAGACATTAGTTCAGTGAATTTTGTCCCATTTTACAACCTTCTTTGCTGCTTTTGTTAAGTGAGACATTCCAGTTGTTAAGTTAGTTAACAACAGTACATGACTGTTAATTGACTGACTTGGTTTATCAGAAGGTTGCAAAAAGGGATTATCACATGACCCCAGAACACTCATATATATGAATCACCTGCCAAGCACTGGATTTTGATCACATGATCGTGGGGACCCTACAATGGCCGTAAGTGTGAAAACCAGTCTAAGTCTCCCTTTTTTCTAGCACCGTTGTAACTTTGAATGGTCACTAAGTAAACTGTTGTAATTCCTGTAAAAGGAAATCAGGTTGAAAAAGAACAGGGTGGTTGGATGCCATCAAAGCTGACACCAGCCAGAGCAGAGAACAACTTATTGTGGTTCGCCAGCAGCCTGTGTAGATGGCAGCGGAATGAGACAGTGGGGAAGAATGGGGACCAGTCTGGGGAGGACTTGGAAGAGGGTCCTGCATCCGATACAGAAATGGGGCTAGGACCATCTGGGAGTGGAGTGCTGATTCGGGAGCCTCTGGAGTCTGGCAGCAGCAAGGCAGAGGAACAAGGGGAGCCTGTTCCCAGTGCACGTATGCACAGAGCTGCTAGAAGGCGAGAGCAGCTGAGACAAAAGGGGCAACTCGGGAGTAAGGCTTGGAGATGATTGTCCCTCCCATAAGGTATAAAGGAAATGCAAAGGTAGAGAAACCTTTGCAGGAAGCAAAGTCGTTCACTCTGTTTAGATTAAACCTTGAAACTCTGTGTGGACTTTGTATTTCGGTTGGTTTTTTACAATTCATTTGGCACTTTAGTTGTTGACAGCAATTCAAAGGAGATAAAGGTGGATGCTTATCTCGAGGGACTGTTTGGGAATCATTACAGGCTGGGAATGAACATAATTCCCAGTATTGAAAAAAAACAAGAGTTGTTTTAACTAAGTGTGTGCTTAATTTCGGTCTCAGGAAGCCCTGGTCTGAACACAACTCAAAGCAATACTGAAAGATGGGAAGATGTAGAGAGATGGAGTTTATGGGATAGCCAAGAGTTGCAAACAACAGAATGGCTAAATTATCATCATCTTCATCATCATCAAAGAAGATTCAGCTCCGCTGGTTGGTTTTGTGTTCACTTTATCTCTGGTTCTCCACTTTATTTACCACGCCCTATTGGCAGGTTTAAAATGTATTTCCCTCAAAATAAGACTGGGTCTTATATTAATTTTTGCTCCAAAAGACACATTATGGCTTATTTTCTGATCAGGGCTTATTTTCAGGGAAACACAGTATCTTTCCACCAAACGTGAAGAGTATCCATTTCTCTCTTGACCTTAAAATAGGGGAAGGCAATTTGTAAGAACATCAGGAAAGTAATTTATCCTTTCCTAACTTGTTGAACAGCCATAGAGGCAAAACCTGTTTGACTACAAATGGCCGCTTCTTTGACAGCGCAGGGAATAGGAAGGAAGCTTGCCACTCACTATTTTAAATTTTTATTTAAAACAGGGAACGGGAAAAACCGCCTCATTAAAATTCAGACCCCTAACATTAAAATTTTGAGAGGATCACCTCAGGAACTACAAACAAGGGTTCTGGGAATCACCTCTTCCATAAAACAAAACGGGAAATTAAATGCAGTTTTGAAAAGAAAGTGATGGAGTTCGCACAATTATGGCAAAATTAACTGTATTAAAACAGAGAAAAGAAGGTATATGGTTTTCTTTCTGCTTGGGAACCACTTCTAGACCTTTGTGCTCAAATAAGGGGGGTGTGAAATTTTGACTTTGGGTTGAATGGGACGGGACAGATTAGAAGAGAATGGAACATAGAAGTGAGCAGAATAGAATATTCTTTATTGGCCAGGTGTGATTAGACCAGGGGTCCCCAAACTTGGCAACTTTTAAGACTTGTGGACTTCAACTCCCAGAACTCTCCAGCCAGCTATGCTGGAGAATTCTGGGAGTTGAAATCCACAAGTCTTAAAGTTGCCATGTTTGGAGACCTGTGGATTAAGACACACAAGGTTTTTATCTCTGGTGTGGAAACTCTCAGTATACATCCAAAAGTAATATTAGTCACAATACTAATACCAATAATACTAATTAGAGGGGACAGTAAAAATAATAAATTAGAAATCACTAGTATTTACTAAATATGTAAACATAAAAAGTTGAGGCTATAATTCTATTTTGTATTTTACTGGACTAAAAAAAAATCTGGGAGCCAATGCTTTTCTTCCCTACTTACCCTACACCTTCCCCATTTCCCTACTTTTTTTTCATTTGTATTTTATATTATCTCAAAACAAAATGTATATATGTATGTATCAAAAAAAAAAAAAAAGAGCAGGCTGCAGTTTTAAAGATAGCCTGAAAAACATTTTCACAGAAGGCTAAGTGAAAATCAGTAGCTCAACCCAGGGAACTTAGGATGGATCTGAAGCAAGAATTACTCAAATCCTTTTATAAGAAGCTTAGTTCTGGCAACAGTACTGATGTTATACACCCACCACTATTAGGCTGATCCCAATCGGCGGAAGTAAAATTACAGCATTCTGTCCCTTTGCAAAGAGTGAGGAGTTTTGCCCTTTAGTGACAGATGGTTTTATAGATCCAATTTGCAATGGTACTTTGCAGCTGAGAACATTTCAAAAGTTACTTTTCCTCCAACAAAAATGGCTGACCAAGCGTAGGAAGCCAGCTTGCAACTTTAAAAAAATAAATGAGAGAGGAGAGCAAGGTTTTTCGTTTCCATGGAGTGCATGCCTACAGATGTGGGGTTTTAAACTAGACCTTAAGCATCAATTATAGGTAGTCCTCGACTTACAACCACAATTGAGTCCAAAATTTCTGTTGCTGTTAAGTGAGTTTTGCCTCATTTTACGACCTTGCTTGCCACATTTGTTAAGTGAAACCCTGCCGTTAAGTTAGTAACCTGGTTGTTAAAGTGAATCTGACTTCTCCATTGACTTTGCTTGTCAGAAGGTCGCAAAAGGGGATCACCACATGACTCTTGCACACTACAACCGCCATAAATATCAGCTGGTTGTTAAAGCCTCTGAATTTTGCTCATGCAACTGTGGGGATGCTGCAATGGTTGGAAGTATGTGAAAAACGGTCACATGTCACTTTTTTCAGTGCTGTTGTAACTTCGAATGGTCACTAAATGAACTGTTGTAAGTCGAGGACTGCCTGTATTTCCCAGCTGGCCACCGTAGGAAGAAGGTGCTGAACCAGACTGGCCTTCTTCTTACCCAACAGTTTTTGATTTATGATGAAGAAAGATTTATCTCCAAACACTTGGCAACCCTGGCATGCAGCACCTGCATTCTCATAATTTGCTTAAGTCAGTTACTGCTTCAGCTCCTTTTCTGGGTTTGCACAATACCTTACGCCAGCATTTCTCAATCTCAGCAAGGCTTAAGATGTGTGGACTTCAACTCCCAGAATTGAAGCTGAAGTCCATACATCTTATGGTGTTGCTCAGGCTGAGAAATGGTGCATCAGACCACTGAGCAAAACCAGAGGGACAGTTTGGTCTAGTGGTTAAGGTGTAGGAAGCAGGAGGCCATGAGTTCTAGAGTTCCATGTTTTGGGCATGAAAGCCAGCTGGATGATTTTGAGCCAACCACCAGGAGATGATGAGTTCTAGTGCTCACTTAAGCACGAAAGCCAGCAGGGTAACTTTGGGCCAATCACTAGGAAATTGTGAGTTCTAGAACCACTGGGCATGAAAGCTGGCTTGGTGACTCTGGGTCAACCACCAGATTTGTGAGTTCTAGTGCCCATGTAGCCATGAAAGCTAGCTGGGTAATTTTGGGCCAATGACTGGGAGATTGTGAGTTCTAGTACCCATTGGGCTTGAAGTCTGGCTGGGGGACTTTGGGCCAATGACTGAGAGACGGTGAGTTCTAGTACTCATTGGGCATGAAGACTGGCTGGAGACCTTGGGCCAATGACTGGGAGTTCAAGTACCCACTGGGCATGAAAGCTGGCTGGGTGATTCTGGGTCAATCACCAGGAGACTTGTGAGTTCTAGTGCCCACGTAGCATGAAAGCCAGCTGGATAACTTCAATCACTGGGGGACTGTGAGTTCTAGTCCTGGCCTTAGGCATGAAAGCCAGCTGGGTGACTTTGGGTCAGTCCTTTTCTTTCAGCCCAACCCACCTCACAGGGTTGTTGTGGGAAAAATAGGAGGCAAAAGGAGTATTAGATACGCTTGCTACCTCTAGTGATTTAAGACAGGTAAAATCAAAATAAGTAAATAAAACAAGATTCAGCCTAACCACGCTCAAGGAGAAGGATGTACAGGCAAACCAGCAATGTTACAGCAATCAGGGGAAGTATCTGGATGCCCACTGTCATGCAAGATCTGATTCCACCACAGGTAGTCATTGACTTACAACCTCAATTGACCCATAATTTATGTTGCTAACATTTATTAAGTGAGTTTTGTCTGATTTTACGACCTGTCTTGTCACCGTTGTTAAGGGAATCATTGCAGTTGTTAGGTTAGTAACTGTTGTTTAATGAATCTGGCTTGTCCATTGAACTTGCTTGTCAGAAGGTCAACGAAAGGGGATCACATGATCCCTGGACACTGCAACCGTCATATATATGAACCAGTGGCCAAACGTCCAAATTTTGATCACATGACCAAGGGGATGTAAGTTGTAAGTGTCCAAAACAGTGACTAGTCCCTTTTTTCAGTTGTTAAATGTGCAAAACGGTGAATAGTCCTGTTTTTCAGGGCCTTTGTAACTGTGAACGATCACTAAATGAACTGTTGTAAGTCGAGTACTACCTCTACTGTATTCATTTGAGGAATCTGGCACAACCCTGGAAACTCTCACTGTCCTGCTGCTCAAGAGATACTAGCATTATCCTCTCCCTTAATTATTCTTTTAAAAATCACTCAAAGCAGATACTCCAGAATGTATCACCTTTACAAAGAGGGCATTTAGGCATCTCATCGAATGGCTGTCAGGATGCCTTTGGCCCATAATTCTTTTATGCAGCTGCCTAATTTACCAATCCTTGCTAAGTCTCCAGACAGACAGTTTCATAAAATATCTATGTTCCCTTTGTTCATCCAATCCACTTAAGAGTTGACTCAAAAGGTAACCACCAGTAAAGCATAGAGCAGGGATCTCCAACCTTGGCAACTTTAAGACTTGTGGACTTCAACTCCCAGAACTTCTCAGCCAGCAAAAAAAACTTTAAGGCTTGTGCACTTCAACTCCCAGAATTCCTCAGCCAGGGAGTTGAAGTCCACGCGTTTTAAAGTTGCCAAGGTTGGAGACCCCTGGCATAGAGAGTTTAGGGTGGGGTCCCCAACACCCCCGGACCGTGGACTGACATCAGGCCAGCATGCCAGAAACCAGGTAACAAAAACAAGCGAAGCCCCATCTGTGGGATGCAGGCAGCACACCAAACCATGGTTCTTCCGGTCCATGGAAAAACCTCTCTCCACAGAACCGGTCCTTGGTGCTCAAAAGGTTGGGGGCTGCTGGTGCTTTTTCCATAAATGGTGAAGTGGATCGAAAATAAAAAGGCTTCCCAGAGGAAATTCAGAACATAGGTGGTCAACTTATTACCACAATTGAGTCCAACATTTACGTTGCTAAGCGAGTCAGGGTTTAAGTGAATTTTGCCTCATTTTGCAACCATTTTTGCCACAGTTGTTAGATGAATCACTGCAGTTGTTAAGTTAGTGACACAGTTGTTAACAGAATCTGGCTTTGCTTGTCAGTAGGTCTCAAAGGGGATGTCACGATAGTAGGACTCCACAACCAACATAAATATGAGTCAATTGTCAAGTGTCTGTATTGTGATCACATGACCATGGGGGTGCTGGAATGGCTGTTAAGTGTGAAAAATGGCCATCAGTCACGTTTTCGATGCTGTTCTAACTTCAAATGGTCATTAAATGAACTGTTGCTAAGTCGAGGATTAGCTGTAATAAGGGATGTTGAAGAAACGAGGAGGAAGTTGAGGGACTGCCACAGAGAGGAGGAAGGGGGTCAAGCTATTTTCCAAAGCACTGGAAGGCCAGACAAGGAATCATGGATGGAAACTGAACAAGGAGAGATTCAACCTGAAAGTAAGAAGAAATTTTCTGACAGGGAGAACAATCAACCCATGGAACAGAAGTTGCCTTTGGAAGTTGTGGGAGCTTCATCACTGGNAGTTGCCTTTGGAAGTTGTGGGAGCTTCATCACTGGAGGCTTTCAAGAAGAGATTGGACTGCCATTTGTCAGAAATGCTTGGGTGAGGGGTTGGACGAGATGACCTTCAAGTTTCCTTCCAACTCTGATTATCTGTATCTGTAAGCGTTGCAGAATTTGAGAGTAGCAAGCCATGTGAGCCTACCAGAGTCTGAGATTTTTTCAACAAGGACTTGGCATATTTGATTTCTTCTGAAGAAGGGGGACAGTAATTCCCATTTTTGTCGACAGCAAATGTAGAGCACTGAAAAACCTTGGCATCTGAATACGATGCCATACGGACTGTCCAGCTTGGATTTTAGTGCTCGAGGCAAATTGCAACAGCTACATTATGAATCTATGGCAGCCTGACAGACTCTCAACCTAAACCGTGAGGAGGCGAAACTAAACCCAGAGGAAGCAACAACCCAGGTATGTCTGGTCGTGCCCATTCAGTTGCTGTGTCATTCTCTCTTAGCCCAGCCTGCCCCATAGGGTAGTTGTGGGGGAAACGGAGGGGAAATGTGGGCTACGAAGCAAGACGAGGTAAGTTCACGAAGTTCGAACACTTGGCTGCTGATCAGCAAGCTTGCCGCGTTCGAGACCTGTTGCTGCTGCAGGATGGAATGAGCACCCGCCACAAGCTCCAGCTCCTGATGACTCAGCAGTTCGAAAGAGACTGCGAGTAGATTAATGGGTATCACTTTTGATGGGCAACATCAGAGGGACGCAAAAGGAACCCCCAATTGGGCACGCCCTGGGCAACAGTGATATCAACAGCAAATCCTTTGGCCACAGAAGTACTTTGGGCAGGGGAGTCAAACTCAACGTTCGCGGGCCCGATCTAGCCCATGGGGTGATTAGATCTGGGCCAAGGGCCCCCCCTGGAAAGAGCAAAGGACCAGCCCATGGTGCCTCTGTCAGCAAAAAAAGAGCTCAGGAGGGCCGCGCACTGCCCTCCCAGACTCCATTTTTGTTGGCAAAGGGTTGCAGGAGGCTGGCACAGCCAAAAAACACGGCCTGGGAGAGGGGGGGCATTGAATTTTAAAAAAACAAGCAAAGAAAGGGGAAAAAAAAGGGAGAAGCATACGGGAAGTGCCAGCTTTTTCCTTTGCAAAGAAAACAATATACCAATGACTGACTTATCTCACCTGAATTCTTCTCCTTCTCCTTCTCCAATGCTACAGCAAGGGCCTAAACCACGTGGCATGAGAGGAACTTCTGCAGAAATATTCAGGCCATAAAGAGAAGCAGCCCTGCATTCAACAGCTTTTCTCTCTGCAGAGTTCCAGCCTGCTCCCTCTGCTAATGTTCAGCGCACCATTCTGGACTCTTGTACCTTGCCGAACTCTGACCCATCCTGCAACATTCCACCCTGAATAGCTTGCATACATACACACACACACACACACACACACACAGAGGGCAGGACCTGTTTCTCCTGCTGAGTCTACATCTGGAATCTTCCAAAGGCGAGAAGCAGTTACTTCCCACCAGGCTAAACTATTTTAAAATTTTTATTAATAATTTATATCCCACCTTTATTGTTTTTATAAATAACTCATGGTGGTGAACACAACCCATATCCCTTCTTCCTCCTATTTTCCTCCACAACAACCATCCTGTGAGGTGGGTTGAGCGGAGGGTAAGGGACTGGTCCAAAATCACCCAGTCATCTTCAGTGCATAAAGTGGGACTAGAACTCACCTTCTCCTGGCACTTGCTCTGAAGTCACCCAGTAGTTTTCATGCCTAAGGCAGGACTAAAACTCACATACTCCTGGTGACTAGCCCAAAGTCACTCAGTCACCTTTCATACCTAAGATGGAACTAGAACTCACACTTTCCTGAGGATTGGTCCGACATCACCCAGAAGCTTTCATGCCTAAGATGGAACTAGAACTCACAGTCTCCTGGTGACTGGTCCAAAAGTCACTCGGTCGGCTTTGGTGCCGAAGGTGGGAGTAAAACTTACAGCCTCCTGTTGATTGGCCCAAAGTTGCCCAACCACCTTTCATGGTTAAGGTGGGATTAGAACTCACTGGCTCCTGGTGATTGGTCCAAAGTCGCCCAGCCAGCTTTCCTGCCTAAGGCAGGATTGAAACTCAGTATCTCAGCTTCTAGCCTGGTGCTTTAATCACCTACATAGCTAGAGCAGAGCTCACTATACCTGTTGTACAAGGTAGGGAAGAGCATCACTACATAAAGCCCAAGGGAAAGAACCAGGATATGCTAAGGCTGGTCTTTTGTGAACTTTCCCAGTTCTACATATTAAATATGCCAAACTGGCTTTTTTTTTTTTTTTTTTTGGGGGGGAGGGTTGCCCAACAGTTTCATTCAGAGGAATGAAGTCTCCTGAACACACCCCAGAAATCATGGATTGGTATGAGCCAGAGAATGAACGAATGAAACATTCTGGAGAATATTCGGGTTTTGACACACCTGGTAAGAACTATAAATGAAAAGTTTAATTGAAGGGCACCAGGCCAGGCAAAAGGGTGACCATTATTTCTAACTGTCTATTAAAATCAGAATGACAATCCTGCAGCAGTGGTTTTTGTCAATGGAGATCGTGTGTATGGCATCACGCAAACGATCCGATTCATGTAATGACGCCTTTATGCAAAAGGCGTAAAATTGCTGCCCAAATTCGGTACATGGTACTCAAAAGCGTCTTATACTGAAGCCGGGTAAGGTGCGGTTTCACTGAAATAAATTTCCTACTGAAACTTTTGTTTACTACAATTACTCAGGAACTAGGGAGCAGGTTACAGGTAGTCCTCAACTTACGACCACAATGGAGAACAGACTTTCTATCGCTAAACAAGTGTCTTGTGGATAGCAGAGGTCTCCAACCTTGGCAACTTTAAGCCTGGTGGACTTCAACTCCCAGAATTCCCCAGCCAACAAAGCAAAGCTGGTTAGGGAATTCTGGGAGTTGAAGTCCTCCAGGCTTAAAGTTGCCAAGGTTCGAGATCCCTGCTGTAACACAGCCTCCTTCGGCTCTGGGCTAAACTGCAGTTCAGGAGAAACTTCCTAATAGTGAGAATAATTAACCAGCGGAACATCTTGCTTTCAGAAATTGAAGGTGATGGTTTTTAAGAAAAGAAAGGACAGCCACTTGTCTGAAATAGTGTAGGGTCCCCTGCTTGAGCAGGGGGTTGGACTAGAAGACCTCCAAGGTCTCTTCCAGCTCTATTCTGACTTTCTTTCAGTACATTCTCTCTAGTTTGGTATAACTCTCTATCCAACAACAAAGCTATAAGGCAAGGGTCTTCAAACTTGACAGCCTCAAGACTTGTGGATTTCAACTCCCAGAGTTCCTGAGCTAACATGACTGGAAGAGGAATTCTGGGAGTTGAAGTCCACAAGTCTTAAAGCTGTCAAGCTGGAAGACCGCTGCTATAAGACACCCACCGTTTCTCAACTTCAGCAACTTTACGACGCCTGGGCTCTTTACGACTCTTGCTAAGGAATTCTGGGAGTTGAAAGTCCACAGATCTTAAAACTGATGATATTGAAGGATACCCCTGTAAGAGGCCAGCTGAAATTTTGTTGAGCTGAAATATTTTGAACTGGATCTTCTTGCAGGCAAAATAGGTTTTTGCCAGTGAGGTGTGATTTTTTTCAGAATGTTGTTTTCAGGGAATCCAATTTGTCAATTCCAACAGAAACCACTGCATGACTATTGGTCCCAGAATCAATATTTTTTACAAAAGCTGTTGAGAAATCTAGGCTACGGCTCGCTTGAAAATGAAGGTTTTCCACTTTTAACAACAGGAATCACGGACTACAATAAATGTCGATGGAGATTTCTCAGCCATCCAGGTCACGGTTGTCTCAAAAGTGGTTTTTCAAGAGACAACCGGATTTTCTGTTTTTTCTTTTGAAGACGTTTGGCTTCTCATCCAAGAAGTTTCTTCAGCTGGATGGTGGGGAATGAAATGATTTATACTCCTTGCAGACAGCTGGTCATCTGCATCCTTTTTAGAGCGTCATTGAGGACACTTGGAGGTTTTATCTATGTCATCAAGGTCACCCGAGTGGTGCAAATGGGTGTGGAGCCTTCTGGGCTGCAGGATGTTTTTCTGCCCTGTATCCCTTCCCTGTTGAACACAGGCACAGGCTGTTGGGGATGAGTCCATATTGTCTGCATCTCAAAGTGAAGTGCAAATGGTTCCTGTAATCTACAATTTTTTCCCCTGGAAATCCGTTCATACTCTCAACATCGTTCAAAGAGTGTTTATCCTAAAGCGCACAGTCTGCAAGGAATGTAAACCCTTCCATTCCCCACCATCCAGTCAGAGCTGAAGAAGCTTCTTAGATGGGAAGAGAAATGTCTTCAGAAGAAAAAACAAGAAAAGTCCAGTTGCCTCCTGAAAAAGCACCTTTTGGACAACTACAATAAATGTATTGCTAGGCAATGCTGTGGAGTATCCAACTTCATACTATGTCCATCTGCTTAGGTACCTCTGAACAGTTTCTCCCACCCCAACCTACCTTCACTGGATAGCCATGTGAAAATTAAGGCAGAATCTCCATGAAACTTATCTTGAGCTCAGAACGTTAAATATAAACCTTAGTACAGGTACTTTTGACTTATGACCACAACTGAACCCCAAATTTCTGTTGCTGAACGAAACCTTGATTTTTGGCCCGTTTTGCCACAAGTGGGAATGTTCAGGGAATCACTGCAGTTGTTAAGTTAGTCACAAACTTGTTAAGGGAATCTGGCTTCTCCACAGAGTTTGCTTGTCAGAACATCGCAAAAGTGACCCTGTAAGCATTATAAATATGAGTCAATTGCCAAGAATCTAAATTTGGATCACGCAGCCATGGGGAAGGTACAACGGTTGTAAGTATGAAAAAGTGTCATAAGTCTTTTTTTTCAGTGCCGTTGTGATTTTGAACAGTCACTAAATGAACAGTTTTAAGTCAAGAATAGCGGTATTAATAGTCGTGTTTTAAAGCTCTGAATCACAACCACTAGAACGAACATGTATCTCTATATCTATCTATCTATCTATCTATCTATCTATCTATCTATCTATCTATCTATCTATCTATCTATCTATCATCTCTCTCTATCTATCTATCTATCTATCTATCATCTATCTCTCTATATCTATCTATCTATCTATCTATCTATCTATCTATCTATCTATCTATCTATCTATCTATCTATCTGATACAAATATCAAAACAACTGGATTTTGCAAGTAAACAATCAAGCTCAAAGAGCACCAAGGACCCCACATTTCAACCCTGAGCTACAAATATTCTCCTTTATTGGTACAACTGTATTTTAAATGATAACCTGACATTTCTAGGATGTTGGCAACCAGAAGTCCTGAGACCTTCTCAGTTCATTTAATCTCTTAGTATTGATGTTGTTGTCAAACTGAACCCGTATTTTAAATTTTCGAGACAGTATTTGTTTCCAAAGCCGGGTACAAATCATATAAATAAAACAATAAAACAACAGGAAGTGATGATGTAAGGTAAAGGTAAAGGTTGGGAATACGAGACAGGTGAACTAAATAAACAAGACCTGAATACCGTGTTTCCCCGAAAATAAGGTCTGGTCTTATTTTCTTTTGGGCTCCAAAATAAGCACTGGGGCTTATTTTGGGAGGTTGTCTTATTTTTTTTCCTCCATGTACTTTAAGAGTACATGAGAGGCCCACTTCTGCTGCCCCGCAATGGCTTACCTCAAGGCCATCTATGCCCCAACACCTGCCTTGCTCGCTTCCCTAAGCCAGTGTGCAGCTCTATCCCCTGCCTTGCCTCGCGACAACACAAACAACCAGACTTAAATGGGGCTTATTTGGAGAGTAGGGCTTATATTAGGCACACATGCAAAAAACCCATAGCAGGGCTTGTTTTCAGGATAGGTCTTATTTTCGGGAGGAACACATTAATGGATATTTTATTGTCCCACCCAGCTGCCTCCCACCCTTTCTTACTGTCTTGCGCTCTCGCTTTGGCGGGACCGGTGGTTGAGGATTCATCATGACTTGGGAAGTTGGGAATTGTTGCACGTTCTGCGCAGGATAATATGCACCAGCTGAAGGAGAAAAGGAGAAATTTGAGTTATTGCAGTCATATCATACAGGTAGTCCTCAACTTACCACCATAATTGAGCCCCAAATCAAGGTTGCTAAGTGGGAAATTTCTTAGGTGAGTTTTGGCCCCATTTTATGACTTTTCTTGTAACGTTTGTTAAGTAAATCACTGCAGTTGATAAATTAGTAACCTGGTTGTTCAGTGAATCTGATTTCCCCATTCTCTTTGCTTGACAGGGGATCACATGACCAAGGGACATTACACCAGTCATAAATATGAGTCAGTGGCCAAGCAACCAAAGGTAGGCTGGAGTCTCTAGCATCTTTGTACTCTAGCATCAAACTTTATACAGGTACAGGTAGTCCTCGAGTTATGACCACATAAACATTTGTTCAGTGAGTTTTGCCCCATTTGCGACTTTTCTTGGCACAGTTAAGTGAATCGTTGCCTTTAAGTTGCTAACATGGTTGTTATGTGAATCTGGATTCTTCATGGACTTTGCTTGTCAGAAGTTTGCAAAAAGCGATCACGTGACCCCGGGACACTGCAATTGTCATAAATATGAATCAGTTTTAAAACGTCCAAATTTTGATGGATGTGATGCCAGGGATGCTGCAATGGTCATAAGTGTGAAAAATAGTCACATCACTTTTTTTAGTGCCGTTGTAACTTTGAACAGTCAAAGTATATATGAACTGTTGTGTCAAGGACTATCTGTACAAACATGCAAAGTTACCCGTCACATAATCTACAGGTAATCCTTGATTTATGAGTTCAATTGGGGCCAGAATAAGCAGAGTAGACCCAATTGCTTTTCCAAAATGAAGCCAGCATTAGTTCAGAATCAGAATCGAGCTAGAAGGGGCCTTGGAGGTCTTCTAGTCCAACCCCCCTGCTCAGGCAAGACACCCTATACCACCATTCCAGACAAATGACTGTCCAGTCTCTTCTTAAAAACCTCCAGTAATGAAGCACCCTCAACATCTGGAAAGGGAGACAGTTGTTCCACTGGTTAATTGTTCTCACTATTAGCCATTTTCCCAAGCGCCATGGTCATTTTCCTTTCCAGGCCTATCGCATTCATCCCACTACAGGTAGTCCTCGGCTTACAACAATTCATTAGGGAAATTTTGGGCTCAGTTGTGGTTGTAAGTCAAGGCCTATATGTACTTTTCTCGGGCAACTGAAACTTTCCCTTGCAGATGTTTGCACCCAACCAATGCAGTTGCTCTCGCTGGCGGCTTCCACCCAGACATCAAGGAAGAGAGGAGAAAAGAAGGGAGTTCGATTCAGAACATTTTAGGCAGGTAAGTTTCATATTTGAAGACCTACAAGAGAAATCTCACTGGAGAAAGCAATTATATTGGAAGAGTTAGCGTTAAAAGGAAGCCCAGTCCATCGAAGACCATGGTGGCTGGACACCATCAAAGCCAGAACACAGAGCAACTCAAAGCAGCAGTGCAAGATAGGAAGATGTGAAGAGATCTGGCCTTAGAATCACCAAATCAGACACAACTGAATGGTTCCCGGCTTTTATTATTGCATCCCGGCTTTTATTATTTTTACAAATTATTATTATTACCTTTATCGTCAGAGTACAACATGTGTACAATGAGATTGGCTGAGACCTCCCTTCATGCACACACCCCCAACACAACTCATAGTGAGAACAGAAGTCCCTAACCCTAATAATTCACGGCCATGAACATATCCAACACCTCCTGCTATTTTCCCCCACAACAACAACTCTGAGTGGTGAATTGGGCTGAGAGAGGGAGAATGGCTGGCTCAAAGTCATCCAGTTGGCTTTCATACCTAAGGACTAGAATTCACAACCTCCTGCCTTCTAGCCTGGTACCTTAAAACCATTAGACCAAACTGCATGCAAGAACCCGTAACCCGTTCAGAAACCTCAGGGCTTTTGGAAATGTTGGGCTGCAACTTTCATATTCTCACCCCTGGGACACATTGGCTGGGGATGGTGGGCATTGTGATCAAGCCACCTACCTAAATCTTGCCACTGCTGTCACCTCAAGAGCAAAACACGATGATCTCTTGGAAGACTTTAGATCTGGAAGGACAGGACTTTGAAATCAACCAGTCTTTCCCACTTCATAAGCTCATTATGAGTTACGCAAGCCTCTCTCTATAATAATACAAGTAAAGTTCTGCTTTTTGGATTGATGGAAAGGACTTAAAGCTTGTAGGGATGATCACGCACACAGCTTTCCACTGAGCTTGTTCCCCCACTGGCTGGCATCTGGTGGCATCCTGATTTTTAATCTGAGAAATCGTGTGACGAAACTGATAAAAAAACAGTCTTACACCCCAATTGCAGCTCAACTCCGTTCAAGCCACGGATCCTTATACTGCAGCCGAACCTTCCAACTCATTCATCACACATTGTTATACCCCTTATTTTATCACTTTGCCTGATACCTGTATTCAGAACTTCCAAAAGCAAAATAAATAACAGAAGGGAGAAGGGGCATTCTCGTCTTGTACTTTTTTGAATTTCACATGAATTGGTTATGACATTTTTTGCTTTCTGTGATGTGTAGATTCCTTTTAATTCCCTGGAT